>MEHQ01002180.1:0-77450 GCA_008828725.1 Saccharina japonica | reverse complement strand
GATAGAATCGTTTGACGCGCTTACAGCAGTACGAGTACGCACTATATGTGTAGCACGAGTACTGCTGTACTGAATAATAATTATTTATCCGTACTTTTCTCATGATCAGACGGCCACAGCGATGATGCTGCTACGACGTACTTCACTACTACTGTGTGTCAGTCTGTGTGTCAGTGGGTCTCACCCCCATTCATCCTGCTGCAAAATCATTTGTACTCGAAGAACAAGAACTAGTGTTGTGCCTGTCTGCACTGCTGTGCTGAATCCTTTTGAGCTGCTGCTGTCACTTACTTATACGCGATAAACGTCTGACGACGCACTCCGCTACTTGGCGCTTCTATCGCATCGATATAACCCATAGTAGTAGTAGTAGTAGTAGAGACAACAATCCTTTTGACTCGCACACGGGGTTTGCCGGCTGGGCGGGGAGCGGGTCGGGCTGCCCCCACCCGCTCCCCGCCGTAAAGTCTGTGATGTGTGGCGACTAGAATACTCTTTTTTTGCACTTGACGGGCTGTACGGGATAATACGTACGTACTGCATTCAAGTTCGCCCTCAATCGCATCAATTGTAATATTCCATTCGTGTCGTGTCCGTACGAGTACGAGTACAGTACCGGCCCGCTCATAAGAAACCAGAAATCGGGCTTAGCTTACTTTCTCTATTTTAGAAAGAGGTGTGCCCGCACTAACTTCAGTATAATACATGTCGACTTTGTTATTTCCCCGAATGTTTAGGCGAGTTTCTTGTAGGGCCGTTTTCTTTGGAGAGGGCCGGTAGTGTAAGCTGTAGTGTCAAGACTAAGTCAATTGTACAACAGCAACACCCGCAACTATATTAAAAAAAAAAATAAAAACAACAGCTGTGAGCTCGAGGATTTCGTCGAAGCGTCATGTGATGATCAGCGGCGTAACTTGTTGTGTCGTTTCATTTGGCGTTACATTTCGCACGAACATCATGGATCATGGACCATGGACCATGGATCATGGATCATGAAATCGTGGATCGACTCGGACTCTCTCCCAAGGCATGGGCCATGGGCCATAGAAATCATGACGATTGATTGTGTGCTTCGGATCACACACCCGAACGCCGTCTGGCCCACTCCGCTTCCTGGCAATTCGATTCAAACAATAGTCCGCGGACGCGCATACACAGGGTTGCCAGCTGGGCGGGGCACGGGGTCGGGGCTGCGCCCCGACCCGCTGCCCGCCGCCTCGCCTGTGAAGTACTATGTATTGTTGTAGCTTGTACGCAGCTATGCCTGGTATTCATCATGTACATACAGCAGCTTTTGTAAGCTGCCTTAGCAGCGTCCTCCATTGTATGTATGTACGTGCTCGTCAGGCGCTGCGCACAACGCAGCGTAAATCAGCGTCCTCCACATTATCGTCGGGTGCTAGCGCACAACGCAGCGTATATCACCTCGGCTCAGCAGCAGCAGAACAGCAGCAGCAGCACAGCAGCAGCAGCACAGCAGCAGCAGCACAAGCAGCACGCTGCTGCAGTAGTCCCTCCTCTTACTTCAGGTG
The DNA here is from genome assembly GCA_008828725.1 of Saccharina japonica. Classification (NCBI taxonomy): domain Eukaryota; class Phaeophyceae; order Laminariales; family Laminariaceae; genus Saccharina; species Saccharina japonica. The sequence goes on along the minus strand of MEHQ01002180.1, from coordinate 75,918 downwards.
GCTACCCGCCTTGCCTCGCCTGTGAAGTATTATTAGTATTGTTGTAGCTTGTACGCAGCTATGCCTGGTATTCATCATGTACATACAGCAGCTTTTGTAATGCTGCCTTGGCGTCCTCCATGTATGTATGATATGTGCTCGTCAGGCGCTTGCGCACAACGCACTTAAATCAGCGTCCTCCACATTATCGCGGTGCTAGCGCACAACGCAGCGTATCACCTAGGCTCAGACAGCAGCAGCAGCAGCAGCAGCAGCACAGCAGCACGCTGCTGCAGCAGTCCTCCACGTTATCGTCAGGTGGCTGCGCCGTCGCTTTGCACAGCTGCACTTCCCACTTTCCCATGTAAAGCTCCAGTACGGAGTACGTCAGGCGCTTGCGCACAACGCAGCTTAAATCAGCGTCCTCCACATTATAGCCGGTGCTAGCGCACAACGCAGCGTATATCACCTAGGCTCAGCAGCAGCAGCACAGCAGCAGCAGCACAGCAGCAGTGCTGCAGCAGTCCTCCACGTTATCGTCAGGTGGTGCGCCGTCGCTTTGACAGCTGCACTTCCCTGTTCCATGTAAAAGCTCAGTTACGAGTACGTCAGGCGCTTGCGCACAACGCAGCTTAAATCAGCGTCCTCCACATTATTGCCGGGTGCTAGCGCACAACGCAGCGTATATCACCTAGGCTCAGCAGCAGCAGCACAGCAGCAGCAGCACAGCAGCACGCTGCTGCAGCAGTCCTCCACGTTATCGTCAGGTGGTTGCGCCGTCGCTTTGCACAGCTGCACTTCCCACTTCCCATGTAAAGCTCAGTACGAGTACGTCCGACACAATAATCGCCTCGACCCAGAGCTGATATTACCTAGTCGGGTTAAGTATCGAATGTGTATAACTTTATCTAGCCAAAGGCTACAGAGTCAAATTTCTATGCCAGGTGTAACATGAAGTAGAGGGATTGATGGGCTACAGAGCCAAATCGTGTTTGGAGTTGAACTAAGTAGGGGAGGGGATTACTAAAAAAAGATGGAATTAGACCTCGAAACAGAGTTGAAAGGCAGGGGATTTGGGAAATTAAATAATTTCCGCGACAGAGCCCAGTAACTAAAGTCACTGGGAAAACACGATTTTTTTTAACGTTTTTTTACGTTTTTGTTTTTTGTTCTTTGGTCTTGCTTTGGCGGAGGGGGCGCGTAGATGTATACGTGCATCGGGTATATATCGAAGACGCGTGTGTGGAGTGTACCAGTACTCTGAAATACTGCTGTACTACAACAGTACCTATCACGAGCTGTGTGAGCAGTACGTAGGTTGGATATGTATCATGACCAGTATCAAAGATACACGCACGTCGTATCAGTTGTTGTTTTGTTCCTGTTGTCGCCGTTGTTCGCCTGTTTCGAAGATGTGTAGACCCACAGGCCCACACAGCAGTAGTAGTAGGCAGAACTGTACAGCAAACAATGTGCACGTGTCAGGTGTGTGACCAAGATACATACGCGCACACACGTATGAGTACAGCAGCAGCAGGATCACATTTATTAGGAGTGATACGGTTGACACTCTCTGTGGGCAGTGTGCAGAGCACTCTCACAACTCTTGGCAGTACGTCTGATTTTCATCCTTCGACACAATGCTGCTCTGCTAACGTGTGTAACTCTTGGCATTACGTCTGACCCCTATCCTTAGCCACAATGCTGCTAACATTCCCGGTATCACGCAAGGCTGCGACCGGCGGCCGTCCAGGCCGCCGGCGAAGCCCCTTGTATACCAAGGACTATCATCATGGTGCCGCAGGCACCGTGTGGGACGGGACGGGGGAGTCCTTAGCCCGCCGCAGGCGGAATTTTTTTGGGCTCCCGTTGTCAACGGGACGGGATCCCATCGTCAGTTTTTCTGCTCCCGTTGTGACGGGATGGGACGGGACAATTTTCGTCTAGACGGGACGGGAACGGGACGGGTAATGTCCCATGCTTTCTAGACGGGACGGGAACGGGACGGGAAATGTCCACATGCTTTCTAGACGGGACGGGAACGGGACGGGAAGATGGGAGTTTTTATTGATGGGGACGGGATGGGAATCGAATATGGCTCCGATCTTTAAGACGGGATGGGATGGGACTATCACGTTCTATAGTGGGACGGGAAACAATGGGGAAATTGCCATTCATTGTCGATGGGAAAGACAACGGGAAAGGCATGGGAAAATTGCCAGTGTCGATGGGAAAGACAACGGGAAGCCCACTGGGGATATGTGGGACGTTCTCAACGGGACATAGATGCTCAACGGGACGTACACCCCACCCCTCCCAAGCCTCGTTGCGAACTAGTATTATAATAGTGTCTACCGCCGTGTACACCGACACACTTCACGTTCTTCTTTTGTCCACAGCTGGCTCGAACTCCACGCAATACTTCCAAATCCCTGACGTCTGCTTGTTTCTCCCAACGCCTGCACCCATCTTATTCACGGGAGGGAGTACCACTGATCGCAAATGACCGACTTGGCTGTGCCGGAGGCCCAGCAGCCGAGCCACCACGGGCCGATTCCGCCATGAGGAACGTGTGTGTGGTGCGTGTGTGTGTGGTGCGTCTCTCTCCAAAAGTGAAAATAAAATAAAATAAAATGGGAGAGCTGACAGCGTACCACAACAATAAATAATTAAATCCAAGATTCACCTTGGATTCACATATATAAAATATGAATATATACTTCGTATACAACTTCCACTGAAACTACGAAACTATACGTAAGTGGGAAGTGCAAATGAGAGATTTGGGAGGTTGAGTGGGAAGCGCAAATAAATGGGAGGAAGATGGGAACTGACAATGGGAGCAGCATGTCCACAATGAATGGTCATGGGAACGGGAGTATGTGCGGGGATAGTGGGACGGGAAGCAAGCGGGACGGAATAAATTATCCTGCCAACGGGATGGGAAGTGATGGGACGGGAGAAAGTATCCTGCCAACGGGATGGGAAGTGATGGGACGGGAGAAAGTATCCGACGATGGGATGGGAAGCAAGGTGGGGACTAGAGGTGGGCACCGGTTAAAAAAAAACCGGTTTAAACCGGTTTTTGGAAACCCAGCAGGCGTGTACGAGTAGCCGGTTTTGGAAAAAAAAAACGTGTTTTTTTTCGCCGGTTTAAACCGGTTAACCGAAAACCGGATAAAACCGGAAAAACCGGATAAAACCGGACAAAACCGGTTTTATCCGTATAAAACCGGTTTTAAACCGGATAAAACCGGATAAAAACCGGATATGACCGGACAATTTTTTCACTGTTTCTCTACCGAATGAAACCATCACCAGTACTATTAATATTAATAGGATACACACAGCATTAGTAGTGTTATACCTGGTATATGGTATCATGCATACATACGTGTAAGTGTGTGCATCAACCATGCTCTAAACAGCAGATGCTGTGCTGACGTGTTATAGTTGTCATATATATATCAAAACATAATCCGTACCAAGGTATACAAAACTTGCACGTACGACAACTATTATACTGTATAATAATATACTTTCACTTGTTTTGGATGTTGGGACAACCAGGTACGAAGGTGCTCGGCGGAGTGCCTCGCTCACGCGGAGTGGTGGCTCGGGCGCCGGGGTGCCATGAGGCAGGAGAAAATATGTTATCCAAGGTGCATATTAGAAACCACCATAATGAAGTGACCGAAGTCAAGTGAAGTCAAGGGGGCGAAAGGGGGCTCCATCGCTCCATCCCTCCGTCCCAGTATCCAGATAATATTTACACCTAAACCTATCCGGGAATATCAAAATCCCGCCGCATATTCCAGTTACACAAATCACACGTACGTACGTATTCGCACGATCAGACACATCAGACATGGGTGCGACTTATGACGAACGTATAACCAACGGTTGTGACCAATAGCCTCCCTAGTCGCAGCACACTGTCGTCATGATAATAATGTCTATATATGCCGTACTTCAAGTAGATCCACAATCATCCAACACATAAATCTTCTGATCGTGATACTACGAGTAATGCTATGGTGCAATATCACTCTCAACACAGAAACTCCGAAAACCCACTATAGAACCAAACAGCTGCCCCCCTGCTGTGAAAAACATCAAGCTCATCAAAAACCCAAAACACACAAACCAAATCCGTACCGAAAAACCCTTAGTTGACTCCGAAAAATCCAACACATCCGTCTCGAAAAACTCAAGCTTAAGTAACTCCGAATACCCTAAATCAGTGTCGAAAAACCCAAACTCAACTCCGAAAAAATCAAAATAAATTCCGAAAAATCATAAACCAGTGCCGAAAAACCCAAACTTAACTCCGAAAATCCCAAAACGATCTCCGAAAAATCCAAAACCAGTGCCGAAAAAACAACAAAAATCAAATCCGAAAAAACCAAAATCAGTGTCGAAAAACCCAAACTCAAATCCGAAAAACCCAAAATCAGTCAAACTCGCGAAAATATATATTGGCCGCACTCCAACCTCTTTCCGGTAATCAGCACACAGCCTTCCCGAAGGGACGATCTCAACTGCATGACATAGGAAAAATAGTATATTGGCCTTATTCCAACGTCTTTCCAGTAATCAACACGCAGCTGTTATGGTACTGCTGGCATGATGTGGAAACGTTTGGTAAATACCTGGTATCAGGTGTAAGAATCGTATTGGTAGTACTTGGAAGGCGGTATCTTAGGTGGGAACCAGGGATGGTTCCCGATGGCTTTTAGCCATCTCACCGGCCTTCTCAGTCGTTCATCACGGATAACGGGACTAAGCTGCTCTTCTTCTATCTCTAAGCAAACAACACACACGTGAGTACCAACGAGTACCCGTTCCATAGGCTGACCTGGCTAGGGATACCCTGTCCTCTTATACCGAGCTTCCTCACATTTGGCGTCGACGGCAGGACTTTGCGATAGTACCCTATTCCGCCCATCAGGGCGCGGACTTGTTTGACGTTCCGGGGCATGGGCATTTTCGTCAAGGCTGACACTTTGTCTGCGTTTGGACGCACGCCCGCGGGCGAGATGGAGTGGCCCAGAAAATCAGCATCCGTGGCACCCAGACGTGCCTTGGAGGGGGAGAACTTGAGGTTATGCTTGCGCAGCCGCTCGAAGAGAGCCCGTATCNCTGTAGTCGTGCTGCTGCCAGCAAAACGTGAAGAGCCAAAAGTTATTCCGAAGCTGTCAACCGAAAGTTGGGCCCTTCGTCACGAAGAAGAGCTGTCTTACGGTCCACTCGTAACGACCGACTCGGGATCGCAAAACTCTCATGGTATCTATATGCCGTACTCCAAGTACATCCACCATCATCCAACACATACATCCTCTTGTTGTGACACTATAAGTAGTACTGCCGTGGTGCTATATCACTCCGAACACAGAAATTCCAAAAACATCACTATAGATCCATATAGCTGCCTCCCTGCTGTGAACACCAAGTTCCCCCAAAAAAAAAACTCAACCAAATTCGTACCGATAAACCCTAGAATAAATTCCAAAAAAAAAAAAAAAAACGTACCGAAAAACTCAAACTTAACTCCGAAAAGCCCAAAAATGATTTCCGAAAAATCCAGAAACCAGTGTCGAAAAACCAACCAAATAGGTGCTGTAGAACACAAAATAAACATAAAGACACACAAAATTGTCAGAATCCAAAACCATTGTCGAAAAACCAACAAAATAGGTGCTGTAGAACACAAAATAAACATAAAGACACACAAAATTGTCAGAATGACACTCCCTATAACTACTTCATAATTCCATACCAATAAGATCAAGCATTAATCCCGAGAAATAATGAATCTCGAAATTAAACAACACAGTCCCAAAAATACCTAAAAGGCAATAGAGAATAAAGATATTGGTCATCAAGACCTCAACTTTGTACCCTCTCAAGTGTTATGATGTTCCCCGAATTACCGTACACATGCATCAAACTACCATATATATGGTAATTCCAAACCACAAAACAAAGACAATGTTCCTCTACTGGCCTGGTCTCGAAAACGCGTTGAACAACCAGCTTGAATGCAGGTGAGCATGTCGGCACAGCAGTATTAATTCGTCCTGAAATACAGTCGAACATATATACCAAAATATTACACCTCCGTCACCAAATCCTCCGATTTTTCAACAGCGAACCGCACGTGGTACAGCTTAACGAATATGCGTCTTCCACATAAACTTCAAACAGCAATAATATACAACCCATAAGGACGCTCACGGAGCACACGACAGCAATATCTTGTACTATCTAGCTCCTCCCTACGTGAGTGTGCTCTATGCAGTGTTAATATTATTGAAAAAATAACTAAAGCTTGCCTATTGAGGGAGGGGGCGGGGGGAGTACGTACAAAAAAAAACATCCATTCATTGTCCAGCGCATATGAAAACACAATCAAAACCCAAGCAAACAAATAGTCAGAGGAATGCTCCCCGGGGGAGGTGGGCGTTCATAACTTCGATTATTCTACAGCGTGTACCGAATATATAAAACCCCAAACAAAAACATAGTCAGAATGATGCTTCCGGCGGCGGCGAAGGAGGGGGGGGGGAGGGGTCGTGTAGAGGTTCTACTACTACTGCTGTAGTGCTCGCACTACTGCTGTATAGTCCCTACTCGTGCGTCTCATCAAACTATATACGTACGTAACCGAAACGATAGGTATTTGTCAGTGTATGCCTTCTCTGGTGGTGGTAGGCAGATAGAAAACCACCTGAAGTTTCACACGTACGTGGATCGAAATTCAGACCGTACATACTGCATACCGCCCTGTATATCATACAATATAATACTCGTACGAGTATGTACTGCTGTATATACACTATTTGTATTATTAATGGAGCTCAGCAAATCGTCAGTTCTCCACGCTCGGGCCATTTGCATATCTCAGGAAAACCTGACTTCTCGACGCCCGTGCCTCGCGCTCCGTATTCTTACCCCCCGCCGTAGTTGAGATTTTTTCCGCCGCCGTGATGAAATTTTTCAAGTTCTATTGATTTAACGTGTGAGGATGAAACCCTGATGAATGCTCCGCTCCGTATCCGGACTCTTACAGTGATGATATTTTTTTTCCCACCGCCCTCATGAACTTTCGAACTTTTTTATCCAAGTTCGATTTCTTTTCCCCCCGTCCTGACGAATTTTCGAAATTTTCTATCCAAGTTCTATTAATATGTGTATCCACTTTTATGATGGAGTTTGTGTGAGGATGAAAATTTAGCACCCCTCTACGTATATACGATACCAGTCATTTACTTGATACCTGATATAATTTTGCTGCTATTGATATATTATCACCTGAAGAAGACATTAATTAATCTAGATAGAGGAAAATGTGATCAAATTATGTTGATAATATTATCAGTATTAATATGAATACACATGAACATAACAATACGCGTGCAGTGTATCATAAAAACAGTGTTCATATACTGGATGGTATGATATTGATAGATAGATGTTGTCGTCGTGTTATTGTTTTTGCCCATTTTAACCCTTTCAGGACTGCAGGCCCGTTTTGTGGACAAACCACCCTAATTCTTAGCAATTTGTCCCCATAACGGGACTCCAGTCCTATAAGGGCTAAGTTGCTGTTGCTGTTGTTGTTGGTACGTTGTTTATGTTGTTGTTACGTAGTGTTTTTTTTTTTTTAGTGCCGCTACGTACGAGTTCGACTACGAGTTCGTGTTTTCGTATGTTGGGTACTTTTTTGTGTCGCTATACCAGGTTATTTTTTTAAGTACCCCTTTACGTATATACGTAGTGATACCAATTATTATTTTTTCAAGTAAACAGGTATTATTATTTTTAATATATTACAGACGTAGACTTTTTGTACCAGGTATTATATTATGTATGTATGTTGCCCATTTAATGTGTTGTTGTTGTTGTTGTTGTTGTTGAGCTTTTCAATTTTCGCTTCGGTTTGTGGAGGGATGTCATGTTCCTTTTTCTCCATGGCTTTGTTCTTGGGCATAACTCCCGGAAACACGAGATCGTAATGGATGTGGCTGTTGTCTGTCGCGTGTTGCACGAGAAAAAAACGTTTGTATGCTTCTTGGGTATCCCTGCCGTATTTTAGACACATGAGCGTAGATGGATATGGCAGTTGTACGTCGTGTGTTGAACTGGTAGTAAACGTTTTTTATATTTTGATTGTTGTGTCGATTTTCGTAGATGGATGTGGCGGTTGTCTGTCGTGTGTCGACGGGAATTTGTTTTTGTTTTATCCCACGGTATTGCGGGTGGGTGGTATATTCTGTTCGTGGCGGTTGTCCGGCGTGTGTTGCACGGGAAAACGCTTTTTATATTTTAATTGTTTTGTCGATTTCCCGATTTGTTAAGCGGTTGACTATCGTGTGCAGCACGGGAAATCGTTTTCGTTTTATTTGGTAGTAGCGGTTGAGTGGAATATTCCATTCGTGGCATTCGTGGATTTTTCATGGCTTTGGCTTCTTGGGCACCATTGCCGGACACGAGAGCGTAGATGGATGTGGCGTTGGTCTAGCGTGTGTTGCATGGTGTTGCACGGAAAAACACCCTATATTTTGATGTTATGTGCTTTTTTACATGGATGGGTTGGGCTTCTTTCGCGTCACTCCTTTAGTTGTCTGTCGTGCGTTGTGGGAAAGTGGCTTGGGTATACCATATTTTAGAGTCCGTCGATTTCATTCCATGGTTTGGCTTTGCTTGCCTCATTGCGATGCTTTGTGTGTTTTCTTGCTGGAGAGTGTGCCTTTGATTGGGGCTCATTTATTGCGTCAGGGATCAATAATCGACAATATTTTAACGGGACTTCTTTTGATGTTATGGGCCTTTTTTGCATCATTCATTACGTCAGGAATCAACAATACAAACTGGGTCTCTTCAACGGTCCCTTGGCATCGTAAACTGGAGCCTTAGCCTCTCGGTCCCTTGGCATCGTAAACTACCTGATGTATTGCGGGCCTTATTCCTCCTTCGCTTCGCCGACGGCCTGGGCCGGCGGCGAAGCCCCCTTGTACTCTCATATTCGTTGTTGTTGTTGTTGTTGTTGTTGTTGTCTTCACATTAAACCCGTTCTTTCTACTCAACCACATCAGTACACCCAGTGCCTGTCCTGATTCCCAGTCCTAGAGAGAAACAAATTATGTGGTCACAGACTGTGAAACAGAGAAAAACCCAAACAAAATAAACGCAAATTAATGTGTAAAGCAAGTGAGATGCGTACGTACCGGGTACGAGAACACAGCGACACGAGCCGAACCAAACAATAAGAACAAAAAGACAATTAAAAAACAAATTCTGAAATGAAACATAATACAAATGTCGCAGGGAGACAGAAGCGCCCCTAAAAGAAAAGCACACGTGCCCAAGAGGAACAGATAACTGCTGCACGGGCGAGGCAACACGAAAGTAGGGAGACACCGGCAAAGGGTGGAAACAAAGGGAGAAACAAGGCAAAAAAAAAGCAAGAACGAAGACACGAGAGAGGAAAAGAGAAAAATCGTTCTCAAGGCAAGCTCAAGGCGATGGTAGCAACAAGTTCCCGTCTCTGCTATAAAAACTGATACGGGAACCAAGTCACACCTTCTGCCATTTCATTCCCACTCTAAAACAAAAACGGTGTCAAGAGCCGGTACTACCTCTGCCGCGCCCCCCCCAGTGAACACATCAACAGGAAACAAATAATAGAATTCAAGGACTAGTCGAGCCGATATCTTGCCACACCATCTACTATTTCGTTTCTGCATTCATCGACAGCTGTATCAGTACGGCCGCCCCTGCCTCTCCTGGTCGCCTCTCTTGGCGTCCTCAGCTGCATGCCGTAGCCAGCTCCTCTCCGCTTCGGCCCTTTGCCACCTCGCCATGAAATGGTCCGCCGCCTCGCCAACCCCCCGATACCACACCCCCCTTTTTTTAGCCGCCCTCGGCCATAGTACCGTCTCTGCTCCGAACAGTAAAGGGGAGCTTTCTGTGGAGCCCTCTGTCGCTCGAAAAACCTTGAGGTCACCTGCTAGACATTGTGCGCAGTTCTTTTCTGGCCGGCCAGGCCCCGGGTTCGTCCCACCGGCGATCGTCCCAAACATCACCCGCCTGGTCGGCCGCTCATTGGTCGTGCGGTGTACGCCCCCCGCAATAAGGAGGCGTCGTTTGCGGATGGTCGTCTCAACGCTCTCGCATTGTGCCTTCTTGAGAGCCTTGGCGTACGACATGAGATGGTCGGTGCGTTGTCGGCGCTGGAAACCAATGAGCCGTAGGAGGAATTTGTGGTGTGCCGTTCGGAGCTCAGCGAAGTGCTCCTGGCCAAGGGTCCACGTCACACACCCGTACAGCAGTGTCTCCACCACCTCGGCCTTTAGCATGCGCACCTTTAGAGTAAACGGGGCATCCTCCATATCGTACAGCTTCCGCTTGAACCGATTGTAGCATGCCCATGCGAGTCGGATGCGTCGTTTGATCTCTGGCATAATGTCCGCGTTTGCGACGATAAGACCGCCAAGGTACAAAAACTGCATTGTCTGTTTATACCTCTGGCCCGCTGCTTCGATGGCGAGCGGTGAGGTCCGAAGTGCTTGGTTTGGTGTCCGCAGTAGCATAGTCTCCGTTTTCTTTTCAGATACGGTGAGACCAGCTGCTTCGGAAACGGTCACAATAACGGTCATCATCTTCGCAAGCCCTTCCGCCGATTTAGACACAACGCCTGCATCGTCGGCGTACAGCATACCCCATATTGCTCTCCGTACACGTGCTAGTGGGTCCTCCCTCACTCCGTCCCCCCCGAGGTCCTCCTCGAGGTGAACCAGGTCCCTCAAGATGTCTGGGTTTTCACTGAAGCGTATCAGCACGGCGTGTATCACAGCAGCGAAGAAGACATTGAACAGAAGCGGTGACAGCACACATCCTTGCCGCAGTCCCTGAGTGACATCGGACCATTCAGAGTGCTCACCGTCATCCGTACGCACGCGAGCTCGCATACCTTCTTGGAAATGGCGGATAAAGGTCAACATCTTCTCTGGTATGCCGAAGCGTGCGAGTACCACCCACAACAACTCTCGGTCGACGGAGTCATAAGCCTTCTGCAGGCCAATGAAGCACATATACAGCGGGATTTGTTTGGCTCGTCCGAGCTCTTGCAGTCGACGCACGACGAATAGCATGTCGACTGTTGATCGTGATGGGCGAAAGCCGCACTGTTCCTTGGGGAGTATCCCTCCGGCCTCGCAGTAATTGCTGAGACGTGACGCGACCATTTTCAGCAATACTTTGCCTGAATGGGCAACAAGCGAAATCCCTCGGTAGTTGTTGCAATCGGATCGATCCTTCTTTTTATGAAGGACCTTAATGGTCGCATCTTTCCATTGCTGGGGGACGTCACCCGTTCTCCACACATTGACAAGCAAGTTGTGTAGGTACCGGATGAATTCGGGGTGGTCCAGTTTCAGCAACTCGGCCGGAAGGGAATCTGGTCCGACCGCTTTCCAGTTTGACATACCCCGGACTACCGCGGCCATGTCATCCATGGTCGGTTCATCTCCAAGCGATGGTGCCAACGGTCGCTGTGGAAATAGGGCGCTGATGGTTGGGTCAAGATTAGGCGATTTCGCGGTCAGAAGAGTGCCGAAAAACCCCGCCCAACGTTCAAGAATGCGCACCTTGTCCCTTAGTAGCGTGCCATCCTCGTCCATGATGAACTGTTCGCTTCTCGCTTTTCGACCGTCCAACCCCACCGTGCCCTTCAGGTGCTTGTAGAAGCCCCGTTGATCGTTGGCAGCCAGGAGTCTCTCTGTTTCAGCGAGATACTCTTCGAAGTAGGCATGTGATCCTGCGTCAATCACTCCTCGCAGATTCGCGCACGCCGTCTTCAGCGTCTTCCACGCAGTTTTGTCCTTCTGAATACGCATGGATCGTCGGGCATCATCCCTCGCATCCCATGCTATTTTGAAGGCGGCTGCGGTTTGAGCGTTCTCGCACCACCCGAGTTTGTATGTGCGACGTGGCGGGGGTGGTACCTCTTTCGCTACTGCATCAATAATTATGCCGGCAAATGATTCGGCCATGTCAGATATGCTGTTCGGTTGCGGGGGTAGGAAAGGAAGCTTGGAGAGGATCCGCGTCATTACTCGCCGTCCGTAATCTCCGTCAGATCTAAACTTTTGTCGATCGAAAGGCCGGATTTCGTTTTTCGTTCGCACGTGTCGGTTGGGTGCAAAACGGCCGCTGAGGCGGACCATCGCGTATACAACATTATGGTCTGAATCCGCCCTGGCTGGGGGCGGAGGCTGGGGATGGACCTTCACATCACATACGCGAGATCGGTGTGTATTATATGTGACAAGATATGCAGCAAAAAAAAATAAAAGAAAATAGCGAGATAAGGTCTACTCCTTTTTTGTGTGTCGTCAGCTTACGACATACCCACCTGGGACAACAGAACCGGTGTACGACATCTATATGTTAAAGAAATTAAACATGTATACCGCATACCACATCACACTCTCCTGTGTGATACCATACAACACAATATTACTACGAGTACTAGGTACATACTCATGGCGGCATACATACCTGGTACTGCGCACATATACATGAAAAAACAAAACGATCAAAACATTATTGCTACGTATGTATGCATAGCATGCACAGACACAGCAGTATATAACCAGCAGTGCGTGCAACAGACACAGCAGTACGTAAGCAGCAGTGCGTGCAACAGACACAGCAGTACGTGGTCGATGGAGGGGGGGGGGGGGCATTCATACCTTACAGGTGAGAACACCAACAACTGCATTCGTTTAACGACACAGCTATATAGGTATCCATCATCAGATCATTTTGACAAAACACAGCAAGTCCAAAAGTGACAGCACAGTGACTCAAAACCGAAACACTAATATACGAGTACGTGCGATGACGGCAATAGATAGCTGAAACAAACACGGAAAACGAGACAAAAATCTCCATCCATCCGTATGTACCAGGTATCATCGCTCATCATCAAAATGTCCACTCGAAAAATTAAAACCTGCATGCCTCGAAATCGCTGATTGATTGTGGTGTTCTTCTCACGAACCCGCGCTCGAAGCGGGCATCTCCTGCGCTTGCTGCTGACCTCTGATCCCCAGTCGATGATCCGTGCCTTCCAACCAGCCCCCATGCTCATCCCCACTCTCTTCCTTCCGACCCCCCATCCCTCATCCCCTTCCCAATCACCAGGCTCCGGAGGTGGAAGCGGCCGCTGCTGCTGCAAATGACTTTGCTCCATCCCGTGCTGGTTCTGCCCCAATTCCTCCTTCAACTCCAGCTCCTCCATCTCCCTCACCATATTCAGCTCCCGCACCAAAACCGTACTCCTTTTTCTATCCTGTTGCTCTGGCTGTGCTACCCGCGCCAGCTGCTGCGAGTTTCCCGACTATACTCTCACCCTCTCTACTCCCTCCTCCTGCTTCCTCATTATTTCCTGCTCTTCCTCCAGCTTCTCGCCTTTCTCGACACACGAATGCGTCTCAAGTTTGAGTTGTTGTTGCTGCGGTTGCGCTTGCGTTGATTTCCTCGCTATCTCTTACACTGGGTAAGCGTTGGTGGAGTAATTGCTGCACCTAGGTTTTATTTCCTGGCCTTGCGTACTCTCCTTATCCCTCTCTACCTCCTCTAGTGCTCTACTTGCGGGTGTGTATCCCCGATGCATGCTACGATAGAGGTGCGCCGTGTTTTTTCTGAGCTCCTCACTTAAGGAGCGTCATACCTCACCGAAAACAAATATTTTGTCGGAAAATAAAAGTGCTGCCGGATGAGAAATCTCACTATCGAAGTATATTTGAAACAATATACGTCACAAAAATGTAAGTCCGACGAATTTGGGTTAAGGAGCCCGATCGTTCAGAAAACGATTCAGCCAAAAAGTGCTACCCCTACCGTAGCACGCGTCCCCCTGGCTATAAGCTGCTGATCAACGTGTCTCCCGATGGCTTGTTGCTGCTCCTTGAATGTGAGGAGATGAAATTCGATAAATCCGTACGATCACACCTCTGCTCCTTCTGCTGTTTTGCTGCTGTTTTGCTGCTGCCGCTGATGCTGCTGCCTCCGCTGCCGCTGCTGTTTCTGCTGCTGCCGCTGCTACTGGTGCTGCTGCTACCTCCTGTAGCTCACGCCATTCTTCAGGAGTCCACTTCCCCAGTCCGACGTCTGCCCATTCGTGGTGTCGCCTCTCTTACTCGATGATATATGACATCCAGCGAAGCTCCTCGCCCAAGACGACAAAACCCACCATTGTGCTGCACCCGGTGCGCGAGCTACCGTGAGCAGAAGTCGGATGCTAGCGTCAGGGGTCAACTCGTGCACCGGGTGCGTTTGGATGAAGAGATAGTGAAACTCGCCATGAGGCGAGTGAAGATGATGAACCAGGTGTTTACTAGAAACCACCAAACAGAAGAAGTGACCGAAGTCAAGTGAAGTCAAGGGGGCCATCCCCTAGTCCCAGGATCCGCTAAAGGTATCCAGATGATATTATACCAAAACCTATCCGGGAATACCAAAATTCCGCCGCATGTTCCAGTTACACAAATCACACGACGTATCACGTACATCACGTACGTTCGCACGATCAGACACATCAGACATGGGTGCGACTTACGACGAACAGTTATGACCAACACGTCGTTCCCCCGCAACTGCTCTGTCAGGTGCGCCACGTCATGTTAGTGAAAAGTGTTTCAGAGTTTTTCCTGCAAAACTAAACGCACTCATGGTGGGAAAGTAGCTCATTTTCTCAAGCGGAAAGTAATCCAAATTATGAACATATTATCTGCAAAGACTTTCATTACTGCTCCGATACGGGCAAACTAAAACACTCCATTGACATTCGGGTGAAGCACCTAACTCCAATACACTGTTTCGTGATGGTGCCCCCTGCTGTTGAACTGGGATGTCTGGGTACCGAAGTATTTAGAGGTCTCGATTTATCACTGGTTGTCTCAGCGTCGAGGATTGAAGCGAAATATGCGGAGATCCGACACCGCCAATATCAACCCCCCCACCCCGTTTCTCCAACCTCAAGTTAAAAAGTCTTGACACGTTTGCATTATACTGCAGTTGTGTATTCCTCACTATACACGATTGGTACCTGCAACCTCATGTTCAACGCCACCTTCCACTGGCATGAAAATCCAACACAAACAAATACAACTGCCCAGAGGGAACAGCGAACGAACTCTGTCCCCCCCCCTCCCTTGATGATTTGAAACAAAACGAGCATGTGTTTGCAATGTGTACACGGGAACATTACCAGGGGGACACAGTCAAGCAGATGAACCCACCCCCCTCCCCTCGTCACGCGTTGTATAACACGCAGTCTGCACTTAATTATGTTGTGGGCGGCTTGTGCAATATCGCAAATTTACCAGACCCCTGTTCAACCGTACACCAGTTCCGAACCATGATAATTTTCTGGAATACATTGACCAGGCCCCTTGTGGCGCTTGTGGAGACTATAGTCCCACCGTTGTACGATACAAATGGACACAACCCACCTGGATCGCACAAAAAAGGAATCGATCGGCGACCGTACGTCAGCAGTGTCCTCAGATATAAAAATAACTCTGTTTTCGTGAGCCAAACAATTGGGTGCAACTGCTGTGTATTTCTGGCGTTGTTGATAGACTGTTATTGGCGATTCATGTATTAATAATAAACTAAGAAACGCGTCAGCTGTGAACTCTCCCAACCGGTCGATATTAATCTTTGCTAGCTGCGTGGCGATATTCCATGATGTTATTGTTAGGTATATTTCCTCGCGACTGACTACTGGCCGGTGACTCCCCTGGATGCTACCAGGGTCGACGAGACGATAATACTTGTAGAACGATTTCCGATTGGTTTCGCCCCATATCATCACGTGTACCGAAACAGCAGATCACACGAAAGGGGCACATAGATAGGTAAGGGGTACGAAGGACACAAATATGTATTGTCGACGAATTACTACCAACTTGTCATACCGGTAGCCCTCCCGGGCAGAGTGGGGTCGGAACATACATGAAGAACAGAAGACTATGTTTGCCACGGGTATTTAAGATTGTTCGTACTTTGGTATTTTGAGATATTGTTGAGTCTATACAGGGGGGGAGGGGGCGTATTAAACTCCCCCTCCCTAGTATTACATATGGTTCGAAATGTTGCCGTCGAAGTGACACCAGCAACTCTCCCCCCATACAACAGACGAAAGCCTTCCTTGATGGACAAGTTATTGAGCGACGCGGGGGGGTTCTGTCACAGAAACGACGAGCGGGCTGATTCGCTGATGCGTACCCTCCAAGGGCCTCAAAGCGCGGGATAGTCCTACGCTGCCCCCCGTGGTGATCGATAGTTGAGCGTCGGTTTCCCGGACGAAGTCTTCCTCTCTGCCAGTGACGAATATTTGTGTATGCTCCTGTACCCTTTGGGAGTGAAATCTTTCTGAAGAGGGGGCAAACCGCCGGATCCTCGAGATCATGAGCCGTGCTGTTATCCGTGAGATTAATTGTACAAAAGGCATCCTATGTCGGTCCCGACCTTGCCGTCAGGCAAAGTACCCGAGTATCGAGCGCACGCGTTGTACGAGGTTATGGCCGTGTGGTAGCGAGTGCTCGTGGTTGCTTCCGCTCTCAGATCCTTGACATGAACGACCACATGCTGAATAATACGTATCCCTATATGCGCCCATCACGAATGCCCACCTCGTCCGAGAGTCTTCTGGCATTCGGCAGGTGATCGATCATGCCACGAAACAGCAATATCTTGTAGATTTGAAGTTATTACTGGCACCTGTTAGGCACTTTACCAGTTTGTGGTGACTTTGTTTAGCTATTTTGCATATCGTTTTACTAATATAATCCAAAACTACTTGGCCATAATAAAGCACATGATGTCATTCTCTTTTAAAATGTGTTAAAGCTAGAATACCAATGCTTTTGAAAAAACAAATGACGATCCCACCCAACCAGCTAAACAAGTATACGAACGTAGCTTTTTCATTTGACGTCATCCGTGGCCGGGACCGCCACCGCCCTGAGTGCGTGCTCAGCACCGCGGTCATTTGTCTCGCCCTGCTTAGTGGCAGGGGGTCTCAACTACTAAAATAGTTGTTATGAGTATGCGGTACAAGTGCACAGGAATACTGAAGTATTAGCAGTAGTTCATGTTTTTGAATTATACGTAGTCGCTATTAATAGTCTGTAGTCGTGGAAGATAGCACAATCGGTATTGCAATCGTACGACGCACCGTCAGCAACACGACCACGACCACGGCCACTACTGCAAACATGCAAAATATTTTCTAGGTCAATGGTGGTTTTCCTGTTCGCACCGGTTGTTATTGTTACCCCGTCCGGAACCAACTCCATTTCATCATGTTCAATTGACTTGCGAGTTGCGAGCTTGACCCTAGGGCGTAGACCCCAATAATTGGTCTTGTGTTTCGCACGTGAAAATTGTAGAACATTTAGTACGGATACGCTTTATGTTTACTCTAGTTAGCGCCCCAGGGCGTATCGAGTTGGCCGCGGCTTTACCAGCATATTTTCGAGATACGCGGATTATGTAGACACAGCCCGTATATATGTACTGCAACGACTCGGCCAGCTGGTGGCGAGTTATGACAGATATATCCACCTTGCAGCTACAGTGAGCTTTCAACAACAATTATGCACTGCATATATACAGATACCGAGGGCCATTAGTAGAATCGCGAACGGAAGAAAATGAAATATGATCTTCCTGTTTGAGCCAATAAAATACAAAGCGTGCAGCATTTCCGGCCGGCAACCTCA
The DNA here is from genome assembly GCA_008828725.1 of Saccharina japonica. Classification (NCBI taxonomy): domain Eukaryota; class Phaeophyceae; order Laminariales; family Laminariaceae; genus Saccharina; species Saccharina japonica. Next base: position 58,138 of record MEHQ01002180.1, on the reverse strand, counting down.
CTCACCGGGTCCACCAGAAAGTGCTATTGACCGACGCCAAGGTCGGCGCGTCACGGAAGTGACGGAAAGACACGCAAGACACATGCGTGCTATCCACAGTCAAATAATAAAAGAGTGTGTTCTAGGTTCTTGAGCACAATGCAAGAAAGTCGAGCTTTGTCCTCGCCTCCCATAGCCAGTGCGAATGTGGTGTGCGTAACGGCAACTTAATAGAGTTGGGCGGCGAAGCACACACCTCACAGTCGTATATGCCGGAGAAATAAAGTGCCAAAAGTACAAGAGAAAAGGTTACAACATACAGACATAGTAATGAATCGTTCGATTTCAAGCCCTTTGCTCATAGGACTTGCAATGGGCCCATGTGCTCTGCCAGCAATCTCCAACTTGACATGATACTGTGATGTAGAGTGAACACATGCTCGCTCGTGGGTGCCTTGTTCGTGGTGGCTGGTGTTATGTTTGACAAGGATGATCAATCGCCCTACGTCGTATTTGCTTCAGGTGTGCTGCCCGGTACTCGTTATGCCCTGTGTCAACACATGCGGCAAAAAAAGCGCCCAGGGAAAGAAATTGTCATTCTGTCATTCTATATTTTCGGTTTATCGGATACAAATATAAATATGGCGCTCCTGTTGTGCACGTTACTTACATTCGTATTCTCCAGTATTAATTTATCATTACTGCGGAATATGGGAAACACCTTATCGAGCATACAGAGCATCGCGCCAGCTGCAATGATACAAATTGTGTATGTAGTCGCACCGTCAAACAGGTCAAACGTAGGGGATGCTTACAGAATGAAACAAACTAAAGCGAGACAGTTCCTGCGCAATTTCGGTTCGAACTTCAGGGCTTGAAATACTTTGGTCATTACTATGTTTTTGTTATCTATAAATTAACCAGGTATGTTATTGTGAGGGCGGGTACGTCGGAGAGTAGACGGCAATGCGGAGGCCTTGCACAAAGCGTAAGCGCACCTACCATCGGGTTCAAACCACGACTAGAATGATGTTGACCACTTTCTTTTGTCAGTCACTAGTAGTATACTCTGATAGGGCCGACTAAAGTGCGCAGGGCTGTTCACCTGTCTGCTGCGCTTTTCGGACGTTTTATGGTTTTGTCACCCTGAAACGAACCATAAGTCTATATATGAAAACGATACATACACCGGACACAGCTGAGCGCTTTAATAGACACACAGAAGTTTAGCCAATCTACAGAGGAAGCACGTGCACGGTGTTCTGCTGCTACACATGCCGTACGCTCTATGTTCCCCATCTAGAGCAGTCGATAGCGTATAAACAGATGCACGCTTCAGTTACGAAGTAGCTCGACTGCCAAAAACCGTGTACGACCATCCACGGCCTCGATTCCACTGATTCTGGGACAAGTAATTAAAGACCCTCGCGCGCGTCCCGTATCTGACGGGTTCCAGCAGGTTCACCCAATGCTCAAGCACAAACTCATATGTTGTTGTTCTTCCCCGCCTTCCCCCACCGCGACGAGCGTGCAACATGCAATCGAGGCATCAGTACCTTCTAACTTCGTCTATCCAGCGCCAGACAACACCCCCAACATAGGAAGCGTCAACGTCGGACATGAAAAATGCCGAGAGCATGCAATATAGCTTTACTGACCGCATTGCGTTCAAGACAAATGGGCGTAGACGGGTTGCTTGCAGTAATCTCCTTATGTAACAGACACTGATTTATGTTTACATGGCAGAAAACACGCAGAAAAAATACTTCGAAGCGGGGTGATTTAGAGTTAGTTGTTGACCCGTGGATGCTGGATATATGTGATGACGGGTGGTGTTTATCACTACCGCGACCGATCGCCTTCCAACGCTTCCCAACTTATTTTTTTTGCTTATGTACACTAGGGTCCTTACTAACCCCGTTAGGCCACTTTACGATCAAAGGAAGAACATGACATGATATGCCGCCGTGCCTCGTTTGCTATTCCCCGCATTTTACTACGACGACGCTGCTTTCTTTCGAAAACAAAGTGCCATATACTGTAGCAGTCACCTGCACTTTATCTCAAGCAATGGGCGAGCAGTCCACTTTCTCACCTCCTCTGCTCGAGGCCCAATTGTGCGTGAACATGGCGTTACCGTCGATATCCAAATCCGAGTCAGATGCGTAAATGGCACCTGCAGGTACAATACAGGGAAACAGTGTGTAAGTGTTTGTTTGACATTCACCTTGATAACGAAGTCAGCGGTGCACGACCGGGCTTACAATGACGCAGCGATTATTCATGCGCGACTATAATATAATAAATATTTGCTTCGAATGGAAAACATTGGTGAAACCTCAAACGCAGTACATATCGACGAAATTAGCAACCGAGCACGGCATTCACGGTATAAACTAGTTTAACGGCCACCACGTATTAATTGGATACCACGCACCGTCTGTTTGAAGCGATACGTGCATGGACGACGGGTAATATATCCCACGACCGGCGGTTGACGATATCACGCTTCGGTTTGTGTGAATGGTAAGAACAACTGGGAAAGAGTGCATCCGTATCATTGTACTTTCAGAAGCATTCCCGCAGGCAATATCACGGAACCCAGGTTTGTCACGAAAGAGGAGTGTGAAATTCACAGTTGCGTACTACTGTATGAAATTTTAAGACATAGAACAGTGCTGTTACAGTAGTAAGGTTGGGATCATTTAACGATGCTATGTTATGAAACCTGGACTTTGCCTCATGTGCGTCAAATGATTGAGACTACCGCATGGGGAAGCATGCGCAGGTGTTACAGTGGGCTGTGTTAGCCAGAGGGTAATACTATGATGCGTAAGCGACTGTCGTGGTCAGTGTTACGCGGAGGGTCCATCGTTATAACGAGGGTCAAGCTGTACGAGGCTCCCCGCTCGAATGATGGAGGTTGAGGATGGGTTCCCCGTCATTGGAACGCCATTATGTTGTGGAAACCCCGTATCGACCTAAAATGGTCGATATGGGTGCTCCAAGGTACCGTCTAGTGTTTATTCAATACCACCCAAGTGAACGAAACCAGTAAAACCACCAAGTGTCCATAAACCAGTGTCCACACCAGTCCACATACCGTGCATGAGCATCGCCCAAACCTCGCCCTACCACTCCACCTGCCTATTGTCCGCTATGGGCTTGGTTTGCGCCTAACCAACGCACTACGCGTCCAACACCCGGACACTCGGGGTTTTCGGGAGCTCTGGACGAGAGCTTGGTTAGCCTTTCAGGAGGCAACTCTATCATCTCCATCGAACGCAACCAGTAGGGAGTTGAGCCTGCTCTCGGGACTGCCCCGAGAGGAGGACGCTGCTGTAGCATGGTTAACCCACGGAGATAGGAGCGCAGTGCTTCGGGTACAGCATTTGCAGGCAAAGCACACGAAACTCCGCGAACGAGGGCGAGCTCGCATGGACAGGAGGACGAGACAAACAGCAAGGTTACAAGACAGTGAAAGAACGGGTCGTCACGGGAGAGCGAAGAACTGAGTCGGTTTGGCGACACCATCAAACACGACTCGCGTGTCTTCTGACAATCGAACCTCTGGCACCTGGATCCTGGTTGTCGGGAACTCCAGTATCTGTAGTCCGAGTATGACATCCGGACGGCTGGCTGATACTCACGTGGCCGACCGTAACCAGGGCCTGGTTGCTATCGAGACTCTGAAGAATATGGAAGGACCTGTATATCTGCTGCTCTGTAGAGCATCTCGGCTGTATTAGGTTGAAAAGTGAGGTGAGCACTTTTTCAATCGCTGCCGATCGAGAGATGAGGTAAACATCTCTCGCGCGTGTTGCAAGCTGGTTTGACGGTAGCTCTCGCGCGCACGTGCGCTGGGCTGGATGGCTGTCACAATGGCGGGATGGCGAGGAGGAGAGCGCCTACGCTGTCACCGGCCTATGACCGGGATGCCCACTTTGCGCCGACAGTAGTTATACGTCGGGCAGGGGGGATGTTGCGGTAGGGCGGGCGCTAGGATACTGAGAAGCACCACGGCTGTCCGAACCAGCGTCGCGGGGAGGGTCTACATGTCCGCAGGGACAGAAGGGCAAGCTGAACAGCAAGCATCTCGAAGACAGTAGAAGACCGGTCGTGACGAAGACGCGAGGAACCAGTCGGGTCGGCAGCACCAATCGCGACCCGGTAAAACACAATCAACAGCAACCCAGCGGGTCTTCGGGGTGATAGGAACCTGGCAACCGGGATTCTGGTTGTTGAGAGCCTCAGTATCTGGAGTTCGGGTGTGACGTCCGGAGGGCTGGCTGATATTGCCCGGCGTACCTGGGCCTGATGGTGATTTGGGTTCTGTAGATTTCCAGAGTTTGTCGGTCTATCGATAGCAACTGGGTAGAGTACCTCGGCGGTATTCGGTTGAAACGTGAGGTGAGCACTTTGTCAATCGCCGCCGATCGGCAGATGACGTAAGCATCTCCCGTGCGTGTTCCAAGTAGGTTTTAGCGGTAGCACTTCGACGGTGAAAGGTAAGCACCTGCCATGACCTTGTCGAACGGGTCGGCGAAGGTGAGCGCCGTCCTTACTGGGGAGAATCGCCCATCTCTGTTTTTTGTGTTTTGTGGTACACGTGGTTGTTGGATCGAAAACGTCACCCAGCGGTTGCGACGGTGGGAGTGTTCTCCGTGGACGGCGTCGTGGGCGTATCAAGAACAAGAGTCGAGAAGATAGATTAATGACGCGCGGGCTGAGTTCTACAACCGACAAGGACCGCTTAGGAGTAGTACGAGGCATCGGGTGATCGAGCTCGGCTGTCTCAGGAATGGACAAGAACCAGCACGGACGCACGTCTCGCCATCATACAAGGTCTCCGTCGCCACACCACCAAACTTCCCGCCGACGGCGTAGGACGGAGGAGGAAGGCACACTCTCTGTCACCGGATCTTAACCGGGATGCCCGCTTGGCACCGACGCTCACATGCGCCGGGCTAGGGGGGAATCGCGGCGACGGGTAGCCGAGGAGGAACGGGGATATCGGTTTAAAGCATGGAATGCCCGCTTGGTACCGACGCTCACACGCGCCGGGCTGGGGGGGTGTTGCAGCGACGGAGGCACCGATGAACCAACGCGCACCTGACGGCCGGGAAGCCCGCTCTGGCCGGACGATAGTCAACACGTCGGACAGCGGGGGTGTTACAAACGCCGGACCGACGACGAGGATGGAGGAGGAGAGCACACACGCTGTTACCGGGCCGTAACCGGGATGCCCGTTTTGACCCGACGATAGTTATGCGTCGGGCAGAGTGGGTGTTACAGCGGGCTGTGTTACCCAGAGGATGATACTATGATGCGTAAGCGACTGTCGTGGCCAGTGAAACGCGGATGGTCCATCGTTATAACGGGGGTCAAGCTGTACGAGACTCCCCGCTCGAATGATGGAGGTTGAGGATGGGTTCCCCGTCATAGGAACGCCATTATGTTGTGGAAACCCCGTATCGACCTAAACTGGTCGATATGGGTGCTCCAAGGTACCGCCTGGTGTTTATTCAATACCACCCAAGTGAAAGAAACCAGTCAAACCACCAAGTGTCCATAAACCAGTGTCCACACCAGTCCACATACCGTGCATGAGTGTTGTCTACCACTTGCCTGTCTATTATCCGCTGTGCGCTTGGCTTACGCCTAACCAACGCAATACGCGTCCAACACCCGGACACTCGGAGCATTCGGGATCTCTGGACGAGAGCTCGGTTAGCCTTTCAGGAGAAAACTCTACATCTCCATCGAACGCAAGCAGCAATAAGTTGAGCCTTCTCTCGGGACTGGCCCGAGAGGCGGAGGCGGCTGTAACATAGGTCCAAGGGAGACAATCACGGGTGAAAATTAGGTTCAACGTACTGATAAAGGGGAAAACTACACGAGTTAGTTGAAGTCGACCGATTATTCCGCCCAGATAAACTCAGTACGGCCTGAACCGTGCGTGAAGATATATTGTTGATCATCACACGAGTAGGAACTTAGTGATTCAAAACGATTTGTTGATAGGAAAAAATTGCGATTCGCCCACAAGGGGTAAGGTCCACATATATGAATTACTGTTTCATTTATATATCTTAGTTTATTCATGTATTTTCTCCCCCCATAGATAGACACACACCTCCTGAATTCTACAGCCTCAGATTGTGTCTCCCTCATACGGGATGTACATCCTGCACGAGGACATATAAAATCCGTATGTACGCGCGATCGACGTATTACATTCAGCTAGCAAAGATGAGTTTCGACAAAATCCTCAAGCTCACAGCTGATGTTTTTAATTTTTCCTAAAATATCAAGCGCCCAGAGACGGCCCCACATGGTAGCCTGAGTGACCCGAAATTGGGATGGCGAACAGGTCGCTTACGCTAGTAGGTCCACTTCATCCCGTCAACTCTTCGAAAATTTTGACCTATCCGGGTATGACTTTACTATACCCCTTTGAAATTGCCGGAGTCACTTAGGATGTATACAATGTTGTCAAAAAGCGTCTTGATGTTGGTAACGCGTTGAATCTTATAACTTCAGATTTTGTCCTATTCATAATGTACAATACCAATACTTACGTGTGTTTGAACCAAATAAATACAGCATGTTTACTTCAGACTATATGGCATTAGTGGCGAACTTACATGCAAACCCAGTTTTAGTTTTAAAATTTATTTCTGTACTATTAATATTATATTTTCTCATATTTGATGTGGATCATGCATGAGGCTTGAACCGGTTAATGCACGATCGAATTATCACACACACCTTGCAAATACGAGTCTCAACGAACTCCCTGACCTTACAGCAATAAAAAATGGCATTAGCCAAAAATAGGTATACCTACGCACTTTGAGCCATTTATAGGTACACTTAATATTGCACGCCGGAAAAGGCTTACTGGGCCGCCTGATATTGGGCCTGCACCCCATTATACCTATAAATGGCTCAAAGTGCGCAGGTACACCTATTTTCGGCTAGTCAGCTTGCGTATCACCTATTTCTGGCTTCCACTGTACCTATAAATGGCTCAAACGGTCACTTTGTTTACCTGAAATATAGACAGACGGCCACACCAGATGCCGGGACTGTCAACCAGCCGACCGTAACTGTCAACCAGCCGATCGAACCTGTCAACACAAACGCCCGATAATACTGCCAAACAGTACGAACGCAGGTGACGCCGGAGACAACACAGGTCACCTAACTAACTGGACGCCCGCGGATTTTTTGGATTTAATACCAATCCACATTTACGAAGTTCTTATATTTCTTCGTGGAGCTCAGCTTGTCTCGCGTTCTTATTGTGTCCTACAGTAGTTCTTAACAGAGGTATTATACGTACTCGTACAGGTAAAGTAGCGGACGTACGCTTGTGTACTGCCAGTATAATACTACAAGAGGGAATGTAGTGGTAAATTGCTTACTACCGCCGCCACGCCTCATAATGCAGCAGCTAACTCATCGTGTACCCATACCACAATCTCTGGGGCAGTGGTGGCGTGGGCGTCGGGGCCACGCTAGACGTGCTCATATTTCAGATGATGCCGAAATTTAAAGTGGCATCACGTTATGCTCGACGGGTCGTACGCCATCTTGTTAGTTATGGGTATGGATACTACGAACTGCGCTGTGGAACATACAGCCGTGTAGGCACAACGCGAAAAGTCTCACCATGACAAAGCTCGCAGGGCTTTCAACGCCCCGCCGACCCTCGCTACGAGTTGTTTGGCTCGCTGTATCCCCGGCGGAGACAGATCGCCCACACGTAGCCGACTCCTCTCGCCGTTCAACAAGCAGCACGCCGCAATTACCCCGGGCACATATCTAACTCGCAATCGCCCTACGCGTACCTGTACAGTATCTTCCTCATGTAAAATCCACCCTCGTTTGCTATGGAATGTTGTTCCGGGCAGAGCCAACGGCTGCGTGACTCAGACCTCCTCGACCGTACGATAAAAAGCTGTACACGTATATATACCGAAGTTCCTTCTACTATTTACTACACTACAGTAGTATGTAACCATATGATATTCCGATGTACACGTATATATACCAAAGTTGCTCATACTATATACTACACTACAGTATGTGTATCGCACTAGCGGAATAACAGCATGGGAAACACTCGTAATTCTTGTTCTCCGCATCGCTATCACATCCTTTAAAGTCATGTGGCCCAAACGACTAATATCACGAAGCTGTCCGCGTGCCTTCGGTAGTAGGACGGCGCAACACGCCGAGTGTTTCTGGCCCACTCGCGCGAGACCCAAACCGAAAAAACAAGGACTAGGACACATGAAAAACAGACAAGTGAGTTGAAAAAGCAGAAAAGAAGATAGGAAACATGTGTGGCTTTGTAGCACGAATCTAAAGCCACCGTATCATGCATGTATGTGAATGCCGTCCCAGGCGCGACGTCGTACGTCGATGGGTAGAAATAACGGATTTAATGTTTAGAACACGCACGCACACTCGACAGTGATCTAGATCGAAAGAGCAGTGGAACCCCTGCCGGTACAGCCGCCGTCACACCACCCATACTGTCTCGAGATGACAGCCAATCGTACCAGTACAACAGTCGTGCCTATTGCAAGGAAATGGAGCATTATGCCAACAAGTGCCCAACTAAGAAACCCCCACCTGGGGCTACTGGAACGAAGTGGTGCTCACTGCACAAGATGGCATCACATTCAGACAATGTGTGCATGGCTCAGCAGGCAACGCCTCAGTCAGCTCCCCCTGTTTCTGCATTGCCAGCGACTATCTCCCCTGCTGCAGAGACTTGTTCGTTTACTTTCGTGGCAAGCTCGTCATTTTCGCACGTTCAGCAGGGAGGGATACAGCTACTGGTCGACAGTGGCTGCTCATCTCATATGGTCGACCCCGCGATGATAACGAACGTCAAACAGCAACTTCGCCAATACCTGGAGCTTCAACCACCGCAACGCGTTCATGGAGCTGGATCACACGAGTTACTAGTCACTGGAAAGGCGATGCTCAAGCTAGGTGTTGACAACACCGACAGCAAGCAACGAGAGGTGAACATTTGTGTTTAACTGGGGTACCTGGTCTTGGTCGCAATCTGTTGTCTTCGTCAGCCGCGCTAGGCACGGGATAGATACGACAATATCTTCGTTTCCTGCGCCGACAGCAAAGGGAGAAACCTTTCCGTTGAGAGCCGACCATAATATTTAGTGTTAGGACGCAATTCTACCGGAACTGCCGAGCGAACACGCCAACGTTCAAAATACGTCTAGCGTGACAAGCAAGCACCACGCGACTGTGTCGATCCATGAAGCGGCTCAACCTCTAGAGCTACCGTGTACAGACTTAACTAGTCGAGAAAGTTTAGAATCTGATACCAACAAACGCTATCGAGCAAAGCCCACTGAGCACAACACAGGACGGACATCTGTAGACCGTATTGACGGCACATATGATGAAATTCCATCTGGGTATCGACTGCAATGTATTTGCTCGGAATCTGGGGGCGAGTGCACTGATGTTGCGTATCGAGAGTCCGGGCAAGGACTTGCGACAACGAACATACTCCAACATAGAGGAGATCCTCAACAGGACCAGGAGCAGGAAAACTCCGAAAGTTCTTACACCACCAATGACAACGAGAGCGACACTATGATTGGCAACAGCGGTGAGGTGAGCAACAGCGACGACGATTTTTTTATCATCTGAAACAACGAAGCCTGTACGGGTTACGAGTCGATGGAGACAAGTCGGAGGAGATCGCAATGCATCTACTTCCGGTAATATCTACAGTACAGGGCGTCCACTGCTTGACACACCGGTGCTTACCTGTGAAACCCCGGTTCCGAGAACCGCAGCTCAAGCTCCCAATCAGAGAGCATGCATCGAGGAAGAGCTGGCGAGCATATCTACTTTCGACGTCTGCGATTTAGTATCTACAACGAACGGGGAAACTATTATTATATCGATCGGTACAGGTGTTACGTGACTATGCCAGCCGGAGCACTACTGGCGAGGCAGCAGCGGCTGGCGTTTACATTGTTTAACATGACATGCGAGCAAGAATGCATCGTGCATACCATTGCTACGAGGCCAGCACACGTTTTTAACTATCTCTAACGTTTCCTCTCAGGGCTCATTTTTATCTCGCAGTTCTCCTTCTCCTCCTCTTCCCTACTGGACAGATCTATGAAGAAAATACAGTATACAACTTTCTACGCGAGCCGGTTGCATCGAACAAGATCATCGTATCCCACGTGGAGACGGCAGATCAGCTACGATATATGTTTACCAAATTCTTGGAGTACCCGAAGTTTAAGGCCATGCTGGACAAGGTAGTCAACTTCGCTTCTTGAACTACTTTACACGATCATTGTCACCATTAGCATCATCACTTGTATTGAGGGGCGGGCGGTTGTTATCTCTGTTGTTCTTGTATGCGCTTCATAGATGTTTAGATACTACTCTACAGTATATATCCAACGATTTGTTTTATGTTCAGACTTTGTGCTCGTATTCACGCATCGTAAGTCTTTCGTATTCGCGGTTTTGACCAGATACACTCGGACATGAGTTTCTGAAGTATATGTTCTGAATACTTGGTCCTCTTTACGCAAATGGCTTGCGACGCTCACCACGATAGCAACCCCGAGATATAACGAGGGGCTAGGAATGTCTGGTGATGTCAGGCGCTCGCTGGGACCTTTGTTCGTTGATATTTTTCGTCTACGATTCAGGCACATTTTATGTTATGACTATTCATACGTTTTGCGATTACCCATGTAGCGATTCTGTTCAGCTAGGGGCGTGTCAGATATTACACTTTTACAGATTATCTACATTTGTTGAAGCTCATTGATTTAGGTTACACCGCACTTTGATCGAGTTGCACCGCATATTTGTGTAACGTGGAGTTTTAGATACGTACGAGCACACGTCTTCTCGGTCGCTTATCGTTCTCAGTTTTTCGTCCGCCTACCCTGAGATTGCGACGTGCCTCGCCTACCTTTCCTTGGTTGGAACGACTAGCTCTACCTATCGACTTTACTCCATTGACACAGGACGAGTGACCGCAGGTACATCATCAAGTTAATTCATCGTGAGTGAAGTCAAGTGAAAGACATCACGCATTGTACATTTGGTTCTCCTCTGTTATAACTGCGGCTGTGGTATCACCCACACACACGCAGACATACGCTTGGTCTACTGTAGCACTTGGACCCGTCCTTGCTGCCTGCTACGCACGCGTAGCATACAGGGTCTACATTATACCGACACGCAACTAACCCGTAAAGATGGTACTCTCTACTTCAACTACACATGTATAGTTTGTCCATATATCAGAGGGGTGACACTCAGCCATCCCCGGTGGAATGACAGGTAAATAGCGTCTTGTCAGATCCAAGCTAGTTGGTTCGAGACCCCCCCGAGTGCCTACTCGTGGTCGTAGGGACGTTTTACTCTTTGAGCGATAAAATCGAGGCACGAACGGCTGTAAGGACGAGGGAAAAGAGCCCACTTTGTGATCCCGGATCTGAGTTACGACTTCTAATAGGGAGGGAGGAAGACAGAATTGCGAAGTTAACAAATGGGATGAAAACAAAACGAAAAAACAAGGCAAACAAACAAACAAACAAACAAACGTATTGTTATGCGAACCATTCCTGGTCGTATATATAAAGGATACGTATCAGGCTTTCTCGTTATATCTATTCACACACAGAAAGACGTATGATACATAAAAACAACGATAAACTGAAAACCATGAACGCGAAAGGTCAGGAAAATACGATGAAGCAGTGTGATATGTATGCAGGAGTCGAACAAATCAAAATGAGATTATTATTATATATTTTCTGTGTATTCCCACACCTGTGATTATGAAATAACTGCTACTGCTATGAATATGTATTTTACAGTGTTAGTACTGCTGTACAAATACAAATACCCACCTAGAGAGGGGATGTGTGAAAGAGAGGTGAAGAGCGAGAGAGGTGGTCGGCGCGGACTTTAACTGTTATAGCAGTGTTGCACCAAATGCTGTAAGGGCTATCATTTGAAAACAGAATACCCAGGATGTGCGCAAGAGAGATGTTACGAGTGAGAGAGGTGATTGGCGCGTGACAGAGGAGGTGTGATGCCAGAGAGCGAGAGATATACGCTGTGTAGTGTTGGCGCGTACAGCAGTTGTAGTAAAATCGTTCAGTTGTTCTAATTTTATACAGTAGTGCCTACAGCACAGCAGGTGTGCTGCTCCTACAAAATGAGTACAGATATGCTGCACATCAACAGCACGAATACTCTAAAGCCAAAACAAAAGCAACTAAACCGAAATCATAGATCGCAGCGCGCCGCAAAATGGATGTCATTAGTACGCGCGGCAGGCGTAACCGAGCCCTTGCGATGCCAAGGTATGTACCACTTCGAGTGTCGAGACCAATGCCTATGATAGGTCGCGTGGTAAACACAAGAAATTTGCTGAGCCCCTGGATACACTTTCTTGTAGTTCAGGGTAGGTGTGGTCTAAATTTTGCGGCCGGGGTACATTTACAAATATGACAGACAGGCACACAGCGATGCGAGTACTCTACAGCCGCCATAAAAATAAACAACAACACCATAGATTGTACCACACCACACAATAGATGTCATCAGTGCGCGAAAGCGTAACCAAGCCCTCACTGTATTGAGGTAGGTACCACTTCGAGCGTCGAGCCCACCGCCTATGATAGGCCGCGTGGTAAACATAAGAAACTACCGAGCCCCTGGTTATAACAACAAGTAGCTCAGGGTAAGCGTGGGCTGAATTGTGTGGTCGAAAACATTGTTAATCAAATAACCAGACACACAGCAATACGAGTACTCCGAAGCCAACTTAAAACCAAATAAACCAACACATTAGATCGTACTGCACCACAAAAAAAAGGTCAATCAGTGCGTGAAAGCGTAACCGAGCCCTTACTGAATTGAGGTAGGTACCACTTTGCATGTTGAGCCCATCGCCGATGATGGGACGCGTGGTAAACATGTGAATTTACCGAGCCCCTGGTTATGACAAAAAATAGCTCAGGATAGGTGTGGGCTGAATTTGGTGGTCAGGGTACATAGAAAATAAAAAACACATACTCACAGCAATCCAAATATGCTTAACAAAAACCCAAATGAACCCACATAATATATCGTACTGTACCACAAAATAGATGTCATCAGTGCGCAAAAGTGTACCCGAGCCCTCGCTGGATTGAGGTAGGTACCACTTTGCATGTTAAGTCCACCGCCGATGATGGGCCGCGTGGTAAACATGTGCATTTACCGAGCCCCTTGTTATCACAGCAAATAGCTCAGGGTAGGCGTGGGCTGAATTGTTTGGTCAGGGTACTTAGTAAATCAAACAAACAGACTCCCACCAATCCAAGTACACTTGAATAAAATAAAATAAATTAATTCACGTCATATATCGTACCGCACCACAAACTAGACGTCATCAGTGTACGAAAGCATAACCGAGCCCTCACTGAACTGAGGTAGGTACCACTTTGCATGTTGAGCCCACCGCCGATGATGGGCTACGTGGTGAACATGTGAATTCACCAAGACCCTGGCTATGACAACAAATATATCAGGGTAGGCGTGAGCTGAATTTTGCTTTGGTCAGGATACATAGTAAAGCAGATATACAGACGCGCAGCAATTCAAGTAAACTTAACGAAAACCGAAATCACCCCACATAATATATCGTACCGCACCACAAAATAGATGTCATCAGTGCGCGAAAGCGTAACCGAGCCCTCGCTGGATTGAGGTAGGTACCAATTTGCATGTTGAGTCCACCGCCGATGATGGGCTGCGTGGTGAACACGTGAATTTACCGAGCCCCTGGCCATGACAACAAATAGTTCAGGGCAGGCGTGGGCTGAATTTTGTGGTCGGTGTAAATTCTCAATCAGACAGACAGAAACGCAGCAGTGCAAGTACTCTAGAGCCAAGATCATACCACAAGAACCAACATCATAGATGGTACCACACCGCAAAATGGATGCAGCCAGTGCGTGAAGCGCAACCGAGTCCTTTCTATACTGAGGAAGGTACCACATCGAGCGTCGGGTTTACCCACGGTATGGTGAGCGCAAAATTTGTTTACCAAGCCCCAACAAATAGCTCGTGAACTAATATTCCGTTTGGGTAAGCGACAATATAGTAGAGGGACAAAGCTACGACCCATCACCAGCGATACGCAACAAACAAACAAGCAGACAAACTAGCAAATATATAAGAGGTTACGTAACTGGGCAACAGAGAGTGAAAAGGAGAGAAGCGCGTTGGCAGAGGTATTCAAGAGATTATCGACCATGGCGCTACGAGGTGCGACCACAAAACACCCCGAACTGATGCCTGCTCCGCATATTGCATGCAACATTCTTACCTGGTACATGGCAACGACCACACGAATGTACTTTCGTTTGTGTTTTGTTTGAGGCTGGGGACCGTCTCGTAACGACGGGGCAGGGGTGGACACGCAGTAGCACGACAACCGGGCATGTCGGTGTTCAACATGGCCACACTCGTTGTAAGACGTGCCAGCGCTGGACAGGCGTCGAATAGGAGCCCCTCTCTTCAGGAGATTGGCACCTGTAGCGGTAATGACAACATCATCTGCGGCTGCATACCTCTCGTGCATGTCAAGGTTGGGTCGCCCTCGCCTGTGGCAGCCCTGACATCTACGTGACGGTAGGGTAAGTTTTACTGAGGTGTAGTTCTTATCGTGCGGGAGAGGATACGTCGGTAGAGTTCCGTTAGCAATTGCAAGACCCTCGAACTAGTAATATCATTGGTTTTGTACGACGGAGCAAGAGCTGGCCATAGGACCTAGATGCGACGACATGATGTCCCCCCACGACAGCCGAGAGATGTACTAGCTAGATGACGCGACGACATGATATTGAGACCGATTGCTAGAAACCTTGAAGAGACGTTAATAGTTTATAACTAGTACGGGGAGTTTAAGAACGGAGGAAGGCCTGGCCACAGGGCCAAGATGCGCAAGATATGATGTCCCAGCGCGTCAACTAAGAGGGGCGTTGATGAGAGGACGTAACGGCATACCGTCAGGACGGATTGACGGCATCCTCGAAGGGACGACAATAGCTTATACCCAGTAATATTGGTTTATAGAGCGCAGCAAGAGTTTGAGCCAAGATGCGCAGACGCCTCTGCGAGGTGATGGGAGCATACGATGTCACCGCGGGTCGCTATTTGCTCTTGACAAGGCAATATCAAAAGTTGACAGGTTGTGCTTCGTAATAGTTTAATATGTTTACGAATAAGATGATACTTTCACAGTAAGTACAGGATAAAACGGCGTTATTATGATAGTACCTCCGTATATAAATTAAACTACTCTTGTTGTTATCAGCGTACACCGTGTACGGTATCGCGTATCGGACCTGTCTCAGGCCAACCGGCTGGGGTGGGAGTTAGGGCGGTTTGCCAGGGTCATACGTATAAGCTAGATACATTCAAGAGGTATGTAGGTGGTGATCGAGTGGGAAGTTTACATGGCCACTCAGTGTGCCGGAAAACGACCAGCTCGAGGAGCAGAACTAAGCCGACAATTAATAGTGTTACCAGCGTACACCGTCGATGGTATCGAGTGGCTGACCTGTGCCAGGCCAACCGGCTGGGGGGGAAGGTACGGCGGTTTGGCATAGTCATACATATTATACATAAGAACTGCAATCGGTATGTAGGGGGTGGTCGAGTGGGGAGTTGGAATGGTCACTCATTGTGCTGGCAAAAGGCCACCGCGATGAGCAGAGCTATGCTGACTACTCAGGCGAAAGTGCAAAACATCGACGAAGGTCGATGCGAAGTACCGAGCTAAACGGCGTTCGTACAAATGTGCAGCACGCTAACAAAAGGCTAACGTGGCGTGCGGATAAGTACGATGTCACGGGCGAAAGTGTGAAACGGCGACTAAATATCGACGCGGATCACCAAGCCCAAAACAGGCGTTCGCATGAAAGCACAACACGCCGGCAAAATCGCAGCGTGAGGTGTGAACTAGTACAATGCCTCGGGTGACAGTATGAACCATCGGCAAAAGGTCGACGTGTAGTACCAAGCCAACCCCCCCCTGCAAACTATACCCCCCCCCAACTGCCCGGGCGAAGAATGAAACGGCGACAAAAGGTCGGCGCGCATCACCAAGCCCAAAAAACGGCGTTCGTATGAAACCACAGCACGCTGGACCTAGCGTAAGGTGTGGACTAGTACGATGCCTCGGGCGAAACGGCGACACAATGTCGACGCGGATCACCAAGCCCAGACAAAGGCGTTCGTATGAAAGCACAACACGCCGGCAAAATCCCAGCGTAAGGTGTGGACTAGTACGATGCCTCGGGCGACAGTATGAATAATCGACAAAAGGTCGATGTGCAGTACCAAGCCACTTCCCCCTCTGCTAAACTATATACCCCCCAACTACCCGGGCAAAGAATGAAACGGCGACAAAAGCTCGACGCGGATCACCAAGCCCCAAAAAAGGCGTTCGTATGAAAGCACAGCACGCTGGAAAAATCCTAGCGTGAGGTGTGGACTAGTACGATGCCTCGGGCGACAATACGAATCATCGACGAAGGTCGACGTGCAGTACCAAGCCAACACCCCACCACAAACTATACCCCCCCCCCCAACCACCTGGGCGAAGGTGCGACTCACCGACAAAAGGTCGACGTGGAGTACCAAGCCACTCCCCCCCCCAAACCAATGGCAACCTTTAAACTTTTCATAAGCGATGGACCTTGGGTTGAAAGCTGGTTGCCGAAATAGCTTCTTCCGATATGGTGCACCATCGGGAGTGGCGCGTGATTGTTCCTTCCTGGCCGCTCAGCTGGGGGGGGATGTTACGACGGTGCATCTAGATAGTACTCAATATCTGAAGGCGCTAAGGGAAATCCCAGTTCAATGGCGATGAAGAATGAAAGTGCCCTCGTGAAACAGGCCTCCTTACGTGGAACACCGGCTTATACCCGAATCTCGTAAGGAGTGCCTCTCTTGCTCACAAATAAAGTGAGCAAGCACATGACACATCTGAGCCATATCTACACCAACAGCTCTGCGAATTGGACCTTCGTCAGCTGGAGGAGGCGAGAGCAGCACGATCATCAACGCTGGAGCCTGTTCACCACGAGAACCCAGGTAGTGTCAATGCCCGAGCTCGGTACAAGCTAAGTCGTGTGTCTATCAGAAGTCTATAGGAGGTTCATGAAGACCTCCGGATGTCGGTTGTCACGAGCGGCAAGCGATAACGGGAAACAAGTACCGTAGACTGCCCTTGACCTATGTTGACCAGACGACAAGTTTGTAATAGGATAGCTGATTCCGACATGGAAAAATCCAAAATGAAGCTACTTGCTTCGTAGCGCCTGGTGCTGCTTGTTGATATACTGCCGCCAATACCTCTGATGCTAGCTTGCGTAAATCAGCGCTTCTACTCGTGTCTCCGTTCTGGAGGTAGCAGCGATGGCACTGCAGTTAACAGTAACGATATTGACGTTGCTGGTATGAGGTTTCTTTTCGTAAGCCTGAGTCCACATTGTTGGTTCCATACACTGTATGTAACGGTTGGCCGTTCCTCCACACCGCCCATGTCCGCTGCGACATGAAGTGTTGTTGGCATGGGTCTTGGATGCATTCCTCACAACAACAACATATTCATGCTGCAAAAGTAGCTCACTTTCTCGAGCGGAAACGAATTAAAAGTTTGCACCTGGTGACATAATATCTGCTCACACCATTATTACTGTAAGAAATGACACAATATGTGCATATCAAACACTTCCCTTGGCAGTCGGGTTGAACACCTAACTCCATTACACTGTTTCACGAAGGTGTCCCGTTTGTGGTACTTGGTTGTTGGGGAGTGCCGATGTATGTAGAGTTCTCGATTATCTCAAGGTTGTCTCAGCGTCTAGATTGAACGTAAACATGAGGAAAACCGGCACTATTAATATTAGACCCCGTGGTTCGAGCCCCTCCCGTTTCCCCAACATCAAGTTGAAAACGTTTGGGTGCGTTAATACTGTATTGCAGTTGTGTATTATTGACTGTATACACTTCGTATCTGTAAATGTATGTAGAACTTCGCCCACCACTGTCACGATAACGCAGCAAATACAATTTTACACCTGACGTGAGGGACCAGCGAATTACTTTTTGAACCCCTTTGTCTGTTGAGGGCCATTTATGATGACACAGGAAAGTAGCAAAATACTTGCTATTTTTGTTAACAATATTCTGGCAAATCTTGGCCAAAACGTTTCTCGCGAACACGATGAAATGGCAAAACAAACGTGATATGTAACCCATGTAACGCCCTCATGTAGGAATCAAACCCCATAAAACAGAGATCGAACAGCTAGACGACACCCTGGTGGCAGCATGGGTGGTCTGGAGAAGCATCCAAGCACATCTCGTAAACCCCGGAGGGGGGCAGCCCTCCAGGACGGCCATAGTCACGGTTCGTTGTCTCGGGGGAGCTGGAGCGACTGTCTTGTTGAGATTGACTGTAGCATCAGCCCCAGATGGCGCCCGTGCCTCACCCAACGAGTGTTTGTCACTGGCGCCATTATCACCTTCTTCAGTGGCGTCAGCCACCATCAGCTGTTGCCAGCACCGACATCCAACCGTCGATATCTTCCTGTATTGATGTGGTTCGTGCGGTCTAGCGCGCCGGCGTGTGGTTTGTTAGGTCTAGCGTAGGCGTAATTGGTCGCCAATGTCGAGTGAAATTATACATTTCACTTAACAAACTCTTGCCAACAAAGACATACGGAAATATAAAAAAACAATTGCTAGATGTTATGCTATTTTAGCAAGTATAACCTGCCAACAAATGCAAATTTGTCAAGATATCTGGCAAATATGCGCCGTCAAAAACGACCCTTAAAACAAAGCGAGCATGCGTTTGAAAGGTGCTAGTTTATGCGGGAACTCTGTTAAGAACATGTGGTTGAGCGGAAGTACCCGACATCAGAAAGGAAGCTGTAATAGATTCATGACGTACGATGCACAGGTCGGTGCATAGGCGAACCATACTTCCCCCTTGTGGCGCGTGGTGCCCTTAATTTTGTAGTGTGGATCTTGTGCAAGACCATAAATTTGCCAGTTTTTGTTTAGAAGGAAATCGTTTAGATACAACTGCTGTGTGTTCTGGCGTTGTTGGTAGAAGGTTTTTTATTATTGCTGCATTGTCAACGGAATCCTACCAACGTGTCAGGCCCACAGTTAGCCCTGTCGATGGATTCGTTCTAGACGTAAAAAAAGGCAAGGAAATGTCCCATGCTCGATACCTGGGAAAAACAAATTTTTAGAAAATCAACCAATCCGAAAAGGGCAAATTGCCACAAAAAACTATAAAATAATGCTGCCTTTCAAACAAAAAAGACTAAAAGGATGTGCCGTGGTATGATCGACACAGCAGCAGAAGGCGTACAAGCACGGGCAGTAAATTATATAAAACCCAAAAGGTGAACAAGCACCGAGGAAGTGATGCTCGGCACCACTCGGAGTAGCAGCGTTCCACAGGGAGGAGTTAGCATCGGCGGAGCACAGAGTTGTCTCGTGCAAGCTCCTGCGCGATGGCCGACAGAAGGCCAGTGGATCCCTTGCTGGACACCCTTGAAGCCGGAGGTGGTCACCCCGCTGCTGCTGCTGCTGCTGCTGCCTTGCGGGCAAACCTGTGGATGGTACAGCCGGCAATAGCTCTGCTGGTGAAGCCGGCGATAGCGCTGGGCTGGGAAACCCGCAGCTGCTTCTGCTACTGCTGCTACTACTGCACAGGATACTCCCATCTTTGCGCATCGCATTGGTTGCGTGTTGTACATCTTGCATCTCGCCATCACTGCGGGATTGACTCGCCCTTTTTTCGTGTGGGTTCTCTCTGCAATAAGTAGTTGGCACTCGTCTGTCCGCGAATGTAACGATTTGATTTTTTTGGGACAAAGTGGTAGTCAACAATAAAACACATTTTTTCTCGTGTTTTCCTCACTAAACCCTTATTATATAAATACGCTTCGGTAGTGATGGTGATGGTGATCATTTCGTTTCGGATCACCTCACCCACCGGTGAAGAACGTCTGCTGCTGTAGACAATAGCAGCAGCAGCATGGTATCGTACGGCAAAGCAAGCCGTGCCCGGGACTATGAGAAACCAAGCATCGCAGAAGCACAGCCAAGCAAAAGATACTCGTACCTATCAGCCAAGATGTCATCGACAAATAACACCATGAACCATATACGAAAAGAGCAAGCGATGCAAAATAAATGAAGTCGTGCCACGAATACCCGAAGGATGGCTCAAGTCGGTCAGCTTGTGTGCAAGATTTCTTGTCGAGTACTTGATGGATTCAAGCGCGGGTGGCTTTGCTGTGTGCACTATGTCGTAGTTGAGGAGAAATCATGTGTTGTTTTTGATGTTATGTCGAAGACTTTTCCCGCAAGGGACAGACAGATACAAATTAAACCACAAAATCGACTTTTCGCGAACATTTTCAATCGTATACGCGGAAAACAACACTGCAGAAACACAAATAATATGTAATCCCCTCGGTCTTTATCGATTACGTGTGTCTGTCCAATGACAGCAACCAATTCGTTTGTAGTGTGGAGAAAAATTGCATTTACTGCAACCGTGATTGCAGTCTAAAATCAAGTAAATAGGGTTGTAGGAGAGACTTTTCAAAAATATTTGTTTTCGATATTTTTTGAACGGTTTGTCGAACAGACCGGACATTGTTTTACGTCTAAAACATGACCGATCGACAAGGCTACGCGTAACAGTCCTCCCGGGCAGAGGGGCTAGACAAGCATATTAAAGTAGGCAGTCCATTATTTCACTCAGTTTTTGTTTTGTGTTCTTAGTTTGGTATTTTGATATAGTATTCAACTTATAGAGGGAGGGTGGAGCAAACTCGATGTCCCTACTCGTACAACGTTACTGGCGAGGGGACACGAAAAACACCCCCCCCGTACAAAAGACAAAATAATTTCTTGGTGGACAAACCATCGAGCGGGGTTGAGGGAGGGCGGCCACACAGAAGATGAGAGGGCTGATTCGCTGATGCGAACCATTCAAGTTGCTCAAACAGAGGTGTAGTTCACCGCCGACCAGCCTGGTGTTCGTAGGTGGCCGTCGCTTTAGCAGACGAGGTCTTCCTATCTGTCAGCAACGCATTTGTGTATTTTCCTGGACCCTTTGATAACGAAGTCTTTCTGAAGAGGGGGGCAAAGCGCCGTCTCCACCAGGCCCATCAGCGGCGCTGTTTTCCGTGAGGCAAGTAGTAAAACAATAACCTTAATGCCGGCCCCGAACTTGCCGTAGGGCGGTAGCATCCGAGTATCAGGCGCGCGCGTGGTACGACATCAGGGACACGTGGTAACGAGCGCGCGTGGTTGCTGCCGCTCCCGGATCCTCTTCAAGAATGACCACATGCTGAACAACACATATTTTTATGTGTGCCCATCTCGAATGCCCACCTCTCCCAAAAGTTGTCTGATGTCCGGTAGGCGTTCGATCATGCCAAGGAATAGAGAGCTGTTGTAGATGCAAAGCTGCACCGGCACGTGATGAGCACTTTAGTGGCTTGTGATGACTTCCTTTGTTCCTTTGCATATCGTTCCCCCTTTCCCTTGAATCTCAAGTAGGGTTTATTTTGAAGTTAAGCTGGGGGCATATGACAGCGATGGGGGATAAGCTTGTCCTTCCTGTGCCTCTTGATCCTGCGGGCTCATGGTTGCTCGCCGTCTCGCGTTGCATACAGCAAGCGACATACAGCAAGCGAACATGACATACTTGTTACTATTGGGCGTGCAGATACGAGGCGCATGTGCATGCATTATTTGTTTGCGCTCATGAGATGTACGTTATAGGAAATGTTGGAATATGATGTCATTCATCACGCTAACCCGATCTAACAGACCTACCGGTATGTTTTTTAACAGTGGCTGTCGTTCCACATGAATGACTATGTACAGCCTTCACTTGGCGCAGCCTAGCGAGAAAAAATATGGCGCGCAAAGCACGCCGATTTTTGCCCTTGTATGTTACTACATACATCAGCAGTATCAATCAGCACAGTACAGACGGGCACACAGCAGTAGTTCTTGTTCGTGTTCTTCGAGTACAAACAATTGCAGCACGATGAAGGGGGTAGACCCTGCTGACACACAGACGACACACAGCAGTAGTAGCAGCAGCAGCAGTACATTGAGTTATATCATACTAAGATTGATTGCCGATTGAATGAGTGCTATCACCAAACTTCACCGACAGGCGGGGCGGCGGGGAAAGGGTCGGGGCGTACCTCCCAGCCACGCCCCGTTCAGCCGACATACCCCGTGCGTGAACCAAGGATGGCTTCATTCGGTAGAGTTTTGTTTAGATGGAATCGCCAGGAGGCGGAGTGGGTCAGCCAAACACGAAGAAGTGCCACTGGGCACTGGGACCGCATGCAGAGCAATCCCTCTGCATGACATAAGGTTTTAATAAAACTCCAACCACCCGGAGACAAAAAACTCTCCCCCGCTCCGCATGGTGTGGAAACCTCATCCTCTCCGGCCGATCGCTGATTGCCTGGGACTGCAAACAAAGCCAGCCCCACCCGGGGACGACAGAGTATCCCCCCCCAGTGGAACATCCCGCCATACATCCACAACTTCAACAGCCCGGGACGATCACCGAGATCTCCCGAGTCGACACCGCCCCGCACGGTGTGGAAACCTCAGCTCCACCAGCCAATCGCTGATTGGCTGGGGCTCAAACAAAAAAAGCCAGCGCCACCCAGGGACGATGGGGCCTCATCCCCGGTTCGGCAATCCCTCCACGCATCTACAACTTCAACAACGAGTGGACGAAAACCTAGGTTCCCCGTGTCGACATCGCCGCGCACGGTGTGAAAACCCCAGTGACACCGGCCGCCGATCGTTGATTGCCTAGGGCTAGAAATTGATTTCAAGGCCTCCCGGGGACGGCTCGCTCCGTTCCCTGGAACGGGGCGGATCCTCGCGAAGACAGGGTTTGACAGGGTATACGGAGACCTTTCCCGCCTGGGGTCGCCCCTACATTCAAATCAAGTCAAAATATCTACACTTGAATCAAGATAAAGGAACAAAAATCCAACGCTTCCCCGCCCGAGGTCGCCCCCACACTAAAATGAAGTCACATAGTCCACATTAATTTCAATATAGCAAATACCGACAACAATGTCAAGATATTGTTTCATACACTAAATTGAAGATATGTCTTTTTCAAAGGGTCCAAAAAAGGTAAAAGTAGATCTCCAGAACTTCGGCCAGAATCGAAATTGACCCAAAACTTGGCGAGATAGCTGTTCTTACACTAAATTCAAGATAAACCCCAATAAAAAATCAAGCAAAACAATCTAGAAAACGAAAAAGGGCCACTGCTGTACGTCCGTGTCCCAAAAGGGCTGCGCATCGAAGCCAACATTGAGTTTTTGTCCGCCATACCTGCTGCTATTTTCTGGATTGCTGCTGCTGCTGTTGCTGCTGCATACCAGTATGATTCTACTACTACTACGCACGTGGCCATCTTGGGTACCCTGCCGCACATCCTGCCAGCATGTACCCTGTGGAGTGTTTTTATAGACCCTGGCAGGGTGTCGACACCCTGTGGACACCTTGGCAAGGTGCTGCTACAGTACAGGGTATGTCCTCAATACCTTGGCAGCATGCAGTAGCATACTGCATGCTGCCAAGGGCGTCCCTACTCTGCCAGGGTTATGTGTACCTACCATGGCAGGGTGGCGACACCCTGTACATGGTGTTGTACTGTACAGGGTATGTTACGCAATACCTTGGCAGCATGCAGTATGTATCCTTACCCTGCCAGGGTCATCTGTACCTGCCATGGCAGGGTGTCGACACCCTGCACAGGGTGTAGTACTGTACAGGGTATGTCACGCAATACCTTGGCAGCGTGCAGTAGGAGTCCCTACCCTGCCAGGGTGATGTGGACCTACCATGGCAGGGTGTCGACACCCCGCACAGGGTGTAGTAATGTACAGGGTATGCCACGCAATACCTTGGCAGCATGCAGTACGCGTTCCTACACTGCCAGGGTGATCTGTGCCTTTCATGGCAGGGTGTCGACACCCTGCACAGGGTGTAGTACTGTACAGGGTATGTCACGCAATACCTTGGCAACATGCAGTATGCGTCCCTAACCTGCCAGGGTGATCTGTACCTTCCATGGCAGGGTGTCAATCCCTGCACAGGGTGTAGTACTGTACCATTTGATGACTGTACAGGGTATGTCACCCAATACCTTGGCAGCATGAGTATGCGCCGTCTCTACCCTGCTACGTGTATTAATAGTGTGTTTTTTAAACGTACCATGACAGAACAGCCGATTTTCCTAATTGAGAAAATTGCCTTTCCGATGAGAATGAAAATCGAAAATATTGGTTTTTGAATAGTAGTAAGAGATACACTTCCCTCACAGACATGTTTTTCACTATTGTCAGTTCTCAGACACCCGTCGATAACAAAAAAAATAATCGGCATCTGCAGTCTCAAGCTATCGAAGATCCCAGAAAAATCTGGATTTATGGGCGAGGTACCTCGCTCATAAATGCAAATTCCCTTAAATTCCTTGATTTTTCGACCCTGTCAAGGTTGAGTTCAATCGTTTTTTCGTGGATCGATACCTACCACCGAGGAACATATTTTCTGGGTCAAATTTTGATCGTGAGCGAAATACAACTCTTTAAAAAAACAAAGTACAAGTACTAATAAAATCGATTGTCTTTCTCATCGGAAAGAAAGGCAATTCTCAAATAGGAAAATCGGCTGTTACAGGATATCGACACCCTACACAGGGGTTATCGTTGTACAGGGTGTGCCATCGTACAATGTCAAGGTGTTAACACCCTGGCAGGGTGTAGTTGCGTTTGCCACGCTGCCAGTATACTAGGATCATACCGTGGCAGGGTATCAAGACCCTGTGCAGCGTGACATACTGTACAGGGGGTGTGTCATAATTTCGCGCATTCCCTCAATTTCCCCTTGAGGTGCTCTCTGTAACGCTGCTAACACGAGTGCTACAGTTAGACCCCCGCGTGTTAGTACGCGTATCCAGATGTGTCTATCGAGAGCTATTCATAGTATATTTTAACTCAGCTCAACTCGTCGGGGTAAATGAGATATCAAGCAAAGGGCGCAAAAGGGTTCTTCGGGCATCCGGCACTGGGATATTGTTTGGTGTCCCCCACAAACCAAAGCCTTCCAAGACTCTACAAAAATGTATTTTTGCGAGCAAAAATAGAAAGCAGATGGACGCCTCTGCGTAAGCCGGCCTCGCGATGAACGCTAATGGCTATTATGGGAGTCTTGGAGCGGAGACTACGGACACACAGGAAGTACAACAAGGGCGAAGCAGCTGGACGAAGGGCCTTGGGCGGGCATGGATTGGTGAGCCTTGATGAGCGGCTGGTGTTAGTATTAGTTTTTGTTAATGTGTGGTCACGTGGTCACGTTTGGAGGGAAAAACAGGTGTGACCAGCAGCCCTGCATGCATGCCCCATAGAAAGCACCGTGCACTATACTCACCAGCTCGCCCGAAGACCTCTCTTCTCCTCCTTCTCATTTATATGACCCAACACCGTTCCTGGGTATCTCCTTTTGGCAACCTCCGAGGTCCGAGGTACGAATCAGTTTACGAAACAAATTGTCAACGGTCAGTTTTTTACAGCACCATCATATACTCGTACGTACTGCTTATCAGAGTATAGTTATACCAGAGAGTAGTATAATATTTACTCGTACGAATACAGCAGTAGTAGCAGTACCTACTCTCGTACGTACTCAAAATAGGTTACGAATTCGTTGCGTACACATACTGTCAGCTTTTTTGGACCACTCCAAAAACCTATGTACACACCCTGTCGATAGCACGCTCGGTGGAAGTATCGCACCAAGCTTTTGCAAACGTCATTTCGACAAGACCAGATGTCGCAGCTTTGGTTTTCAGTTTGTCTTTATATCATACTCGTACCACACTCTCGCACGAGCATTTGACAAAGAAGGGTGCACCCCGCCAAAACATGGACTGAAAGGCGGACTGTGCTTTGCACCGATGTGGACGCCAATACATATAATATGTATGTAATACCTGGTACTTTGTGTCCGCTGTACGTACGTACGAGTACGTGCTGCTATTTTCTGGACAGCTGTTGTTGCTTTTGCTGCTGTAGATGGGTTATGGGTTATATAAGGACTACTACTATTGCTGTACGTACTGGTGCTGCTGTATACTGATTTCACTCTTCTGTGGTTGTAGTTGTTATTGTGGGCGTGTGGATCGGTTGGTGCGTGTGTGTGTCGATCGGTTGGTGCGTACGTACGTGGTTGGGTGGGTGGGTCGGTGGTTGGGTAGGTGAGTGTGGGTGAGTGGATGTCGGTAAGTACGTGAGAGTGGACGGGTGTGGGTGGGTGGGTGTCGGTGTGGGTCGGCTGATACGTGGTTGACTGCGTGTGTGGATCGTGACCCAGTTCTTATTTTGTATTTTGGGCAGCGGCCAAACAAAGGTATACCTGGTCCGTTTGCGGCCAAAAACAGGTACATACTTAAAATCAAGTCAAAAACGCACTCCACGTGCCCTGCCATTGGTCCAAAACTCGTTGTACCGGTTTTTGCCTCTTTAAAACCCAGGTATACCTGATTTTGTCTACCCTGCTTGACTTTCACTTTTTTTTGTCGTTTTTAAGCCAATCAGAGGCCCTTCGTAGTTCCACCCTATGCCCCTTATACAAACGCCGACGTCCGCGGAGACCCCCTCCTCCCTTCGCACCTCGCACTACACGCCACTCGAGCGAGACACACACATATCTGCCTGCACACCTCCGCCGAAATAATACGAGATAGAAGGCTCCCCTTCGGGATTGTGGTTGACTTGGAATACCAGGGGTGTCGCAAGCTGAGAAGGGAGAATACAGCAGCAGGCGTTCGTTCCTCGTACTATTAATAGCAGCTACTCGTATACGTAGCCACCGGGCGAGCACGAAGAACATGAAAAAAACTCTACTTTGCGTTGCAAGGAACAGCAGGTTCGCGGGGTGCGTTTTAAACTTGATTTTAGTATGTACCTGTTTTTGGCCCCGAACGGACCAGGTGTACCTGTTTTTGGCCGCTGCCCTTGTATTTTTGTTTAGGGCATTAGCCAAAAATAGGTATACCTACGCACTTTGAGCCATTTATAGGTACACTGCGTAATGTACACCGGAAACGGCTTCCTGGCCCGCCTGATATTAGGCCTGCGCTCCATTGTACCTACAAATGGCTCAAAGTGCGTCGTAGGTACACCTATTATCGGCTACTCATTTTACGTATCACCTATGTTTAGCTTCAACTGTACCTATAACTGGCTCGAACGAACACTTTTTAACAACTGAAATATAGACAGACGGCCACACCAGATGCCGGGGCTGTCAACCAGCCGACCGTACCTGTCAACCAGATGGTGATATTATAATAATACAGTATATTCAGAAGTTAGATATTTCAGAACATCGGCGGCGTTGGCAGGGACTACGCGTTTTTGCGTATGTGACGTGTTTTCCTTGGAATAATAAGCTTGTGCTTGCGTTCGTAAAACACAGGCAATACGCACAGAGCGTACTGGTCTTGATTATTACTTTATTGTTACTTGACGTCTTGTGAATGCCTGCTTCTACGCCCGTCGACTTGACGAAGTGCTTATTACGGGAAAGCGTAGTCATTGTCTCTGTCCGCTTCGTTTGGTGTCACCTTGTTAATGCTGGTCCTCACACCTTCTGATTGTGTATCATGACGCGTTTTCATTGCTGCAGGCACAGCAGTCTCTTCTGAACGCGACCAGACGGTAGACTATGGGAAGCCTAAGAAAACCAGGCTAGGCCGCAGAGTGCGCATGTGTGGAGACGGATATGACCGCCGGTCGATAGGAAAATATCGGCGAGACTAGGAGCAAAGCCTTTATGGGTGGAGGGTGGAGATGTATTTCGAAAACACAATTTCTCACGGCCGGTGCAGCTTCTTTGCCAATGTGAGTTTTGTGTAGGCCGTCTAGAATGTGCCTGTGAATTGCTGTTTTTGTGCGGTTGGTAGCGCGTCAGTCATTTCAGATTTTTTTTTGACACGCATAAACAGCTAGCTTTCACCGATGATGGATATTTGAAGCTCGGCGTCCTTTACACTTTCAATTTTTCTTCTTATTATCTACCAGGTACCAGGTATCCGGGCACTCAGAATGATGACGTGTTCGTTTTGTGTGTGCGCATAATGCCACCTCTAGTGTTACGTTCGCTCGCGCCTTCGCTCGGTTTTCTGCGGCGTTGTTCTCGGTCGCAAATCACGATCGCCCGCTCGGTAGTTTGCTGGCGGCCTTGGGCTGCTTCGTCTGCCGCGCCGTCGTCCGCTGTTGTACCGTATACAATATACACTTTCGCTCTACGTATAATTATCTGCGTGTACATTAGACAAGGTGTTGCTTTTCAAAAGGAACTTCACGATGATGCACAAGCGCAAAAACAATCTGTGCACCCAGCTGAGTGGAAATTATTGTACACCCAAGTTTTATATGGGTTTTAATGTGTATTCGTAGTGCATCAAGAACCCCGATCCCACGACCGATATGTGGGATGACGGTGTGACGGTTCGCGTTTCGAGCTCTCGATTTACGGTTCGCGCTTCACGCCCACGGTCCCCGGCGCCCCCTGCGGAGGGTTCAATATATTTCTGCACCTTGTGGGTGAAAGCAGGGTGCCAACTGGGATCAGATCCGGGTGGGATCAGTACTTGGTGGAAGCACGCGGTGAAACACCCTGCCCCCTCTTCGCACCCTGCTCCCACCCGAACCAGATCCCACTCGGGTCTGATTCAATTTGGCACCCTGCTCCCACCCACAAGGTGCAGAAATGTAATCAGCCATCGGTAGGAGCCGCCGGAGAACGTAAGCGCCAAGCGCGAAGCGTGAACCGGCATACCACGTATCGGTCGTAGGATTAGGGTACTGGGTGCACTACGAGTATACTGTAAATCCTACCAGGTACCCGGTATATAATAACAATCTGGGTGTACCATAATTTCCACCTAGCTGGATGCACGGATTTTTTTCGCACAAACGCACCCTAACCTGCCGAAGGAAATTGTGTACCCCGGTGTATTGACTCGTGTGATCTTGCGTAGCGGGATGTTTGAAATCCCACTTTAGTCTCCAATATACTGGTAGACTGAACCGTATGCATGTCCCCTCCAAAGTTAACGTTGTGTGTACATATATATTTCCTACTCGCCTGTGCCCCGCCTTTTTGTCCCCGTCCATTAAAACTATATTATCTTCGGATGCTGCGGCAGACGGGGAGGACGAAGGTGGCAACAAGAGTGTACTGGACCCCCTGTCCTATAGAGCGTGGCGCTTGACATCTAGAGTGTGTGTGCATCCTTTTTCTCTAGTAGGTCATCACCATGATCATGCCCGTTTTATCGCGTTGCATGTTACATGTGACGCCTGGTGTGTATGTTATATTTGTATATATAATGTATATTTTAAAACGTCTACCGGTGTAGTGTATCTTTACGCACACCCGTGCGGAACGCTGTACTAGCTGGTATAATACTATCATATTGATAGACATTGTTTTTCTTTGAAGTGCTATATTTTAGTATATATGTACCATGTTTAAGTCCATCCTTTAAAGTGCTATTATGTTCGTCTCGACATATTCCTTTCGCGTGTCGTTCCCTCTCATATTTTCCCTCTTGTATGTTCAGGTGACGGAGCGTACGGCGTCAACAGAAATGACAGCAAGGGGTTTCTGCAGGCTGACTACGAGAGCGTCGCGCCCGAAACGAATATAAACAGGAACATAACAAGAACCTGTCCGCGGGTTTATTCGGTTGCAGAAAATTAAAGAGACGGGGTGATTAATACCACGATCTGCTGCGTTGTGGGTAGTTTTAACCATTGACAGCCCCCCCCCGCTCGCGCAATCGGGTTTCCAAGGGTTCCACGAGAAGGGGAGTTGGGAATAGGCATTTGCGGCATGTGCCATTATGGTGTCGGTCCCCCCGGGCGGTAGTAATTTGTGTGCGCACAAGTACGAGCGGATGTAAGCGACGGTTAATAAGGATATAAATTTAGATACCTTGCAAAACATCGTGCACATGGAGTATCAAGAATTTGGAGCGTGTTTAACTTTTGCAACGTGTGTGTACACATGCTGCCAACACTGTCGAGGTACTAAACAATGGCAGTATTTTTTCTCTGACAAACCGGGCAAGGTGACCGCCTTGGTAAGCTGAAAAGTGTGTGAATGCTCTGCTGTGCGGTATATTGAGGTGTATCAATGACACTGACAGGTTGCTGGACCCCCGACACTGGCAGAATGTCTCCCAATGAAAGTTCGGACGCCCTGCCGTCCTTCAAGGGTGTCACACGCTGTTCAAAGCTATGTTTTGTTTTTCGTTTTTGGGAGAGTATCAGGCACTCTTTCGGCAGTGCGGTGTTTGAGAAACAATATGACACTGTATACCACATTTGAGATGTTAAACCCTATACATTATTTGATAAAATCGGCACACTCTACACTTTACCAGATAAAGGCAGGGTGTTACACGCTGTACACTTTTCTTTATGATTTTCAGAACATGGAACGCCCTGTCGGAATTTTGGCAGGGTGATAACCCCTGTACAGCATCCGACACCCTGCCAGAAACCTGACAGGGTGTCAAACCCTGTACAAGGTGACCACACCCTGTCAGATTTTTGGCAGGGTATCTCACCTTGTACAATGTTATTTCCCGTTAAAAACACTGGCAGGGTGTCTACGTCAAATATTGGCAGGGTGTCCACGTCAAACCCTGTACAGCATCCGACACCCTGCCAGAAACCTAACAGGGTGTCAAACCCTGTACAGGGTGACCACACCCTGTGAGATTTTTGGCAGGGTGTCTCTGTGAGAAATTATGATATCATGGTTCGATTTGTGGATTGCATCTATAATATGTATGATGGGGTATTGTGCCCGGGGCAATTCGCCGTCTAAGGAATAGTATAGATCATGAGAGGAATATTTTATTACTGTATTGCAGTATGTGGCATATTTCATCTCATACGTACGTATTGGAACACTAATGTGTGGTACCGTAAAGTAGGGCCAGAATGTATGGCTCAGTCGCGTGAGTGTTTTGTATGGTACGAAAGAGTTATGACAAGGTATGGGATGAGAGCGCTTGTCGCTATTTACGATGGTTCGGGGACGAGGCGAGCTTGGGGGAGGAAGAGCCTCTCTTGGTCACTTCCATTTGACTTCGGAGTTGAGTTCCTTTTTACCCCTCCTCCTCCCGTCACCCTCTCCGGAGGTGGCAATAATAATATACACATTCATCTATCTTTTCAATTGCCTCATGGCACCTCGACTGTCTACCCACCGCTCTGCGTGAGCAAGGCACTGCGCCGAGCACCTCTGCACCGGGTTTATCCAACAGTCTCACCTTGTACAATGTTATTTCCCGCCAAAAACACTGGCAGGGTGTCAGGGTTAAATGCTGGCAGGGTGTCAGGGTCAAATGCTGGCAGGGTGTCTACGTCAAATGCTGGCAGGGTACCCAAGATGGCCACGTGTGTACTACTACTACTACTACTACTACTACTACTATTATTACTACTGTTGCTGCTGTTGTACGTACTGTGTTGATGTTTATTGCTTTTACACTACTGTTGTAGTGGGTGAGTGGATGGGTTGGTGCGTGTGTTGATGTGTTGGTGCGAATAAACGTGGGTGGATGGGTGGGTATGAGTGGGTCGGTTGGTACATGAATGACTGCGTTCGTACCTGTTCGTGGTGGCCGGCCCTGATTTTTTGTGTATCTATTAGGCCTGCTACAAGGACTCCGCGTGAATGCCGGCATGTAGTGTGTCAATTTACCTGATCAGTTGATCGCGTCATAGGGTGTGGATCGTGGCCCAGTTACTCTTCGCTATTTTTGTTTTGGTCCCCAATACCGGCCCCGCCCTGGCATAGTTCGCTGTCGCCCGGAACGGGGCGGATCCACGATCTGCGGGAAGAGGGGGGTTCACAGCGTGTTGGAAGGGCTCTCCCACGCGGAGTCACCCATACAGTAAAAGTATCCGCACTAATGTCAAGATTTGTTCCACCCAAAAATCAAGATACATTTTCCAAGAGTCCAACAAAAGTTGAAAGATGGTCCTTCAGAACCTTGCTTAGAATCGAAAACGAATGAAAACTGGACGAGATAGCCGTTCTTACACTAAACTCAAGAACAAAGTTCCGAAAGGAAAAAATGGAGCAACAAAAAACGGAAAAGAGTCACTGCTATGTACGTACGTGCTAAACAAGGGCTCCAGAAAAAACATATTTCGTTTGTGGAGTGGTTGTACATTCCACATTGTCACAATCTAGACCCTTAGCTTGGCACAGCTGAACAATGAAGAAAAAACTAGGCGCGCGAAGCGCTCCGATTTTTGCGCTTGTATATACTTCATGTATATCTATATGCCTGACAGATACGTAGTGATATCACACCAATCCAAATTCCCATACGAATGTCTGTTCTAACCATCGATCAAAGCACGACTCTGTTCTTCAGCGATGGTATGTAAAGAACGCGTAAGTTCAGGTTTTGTACCAGTCACCGTTAACAAGGCGTTATCGCAGTCTGTGCGTCTTGACCATAAAATTTATATGCTGTACTAAACTTATCTAGTTCAGGAATTAACAATTGGAGGCAATAAATGATTGTAAATAAGCGTTGATATGAAAATACCCGTGTATGAGAGGTTAAGAGTCTTTAGTACGAACACGCATGCTACGAGGTATCATTTAAAAGCTTACGTTTCGATTATTATCGCATGAGAACCCCATGGCTTGGGGCTCATGCGAATATTATTCTTCATCAAAGACAAACGGGGGTGCGACGGGATTGGGTGGTTTCTCCGTTGAGGAGTATAGCAATAGTCAGTAATAGTGTGCGGCAGTCAGTGAACGTCATACAGAAAAAACCCCAGCGATCAGACAGGGCTGATGTGCACCGACCGTAGTCGGCGTGTTAAGTTAATTGCCAGCCGGTCGGATTGGGAACAAGACAGCCGGAACACAAAAACTGGTCGTGGCAGCAAACTCAATAGAAATAAGCATTTAATTTGACGCGCAGTTGGAACTTGGGCAAGATGTGACACGAGTATGATACGACCAACCATGTGTTTTCATCGCTTGTTACCACGGGAGGAATCCCATACCCCGCGAACCGTATGCTGAAGTATTGCTTTATAGCGTACCCAACTGTTCCATCATATATACGACGTAATTCCAGACTGGGTACGGCCGCCTATATTGTACTATGCGTGTTTCTACCTAGTAAATCTTATATCGATCCCACTACCGAGCATGAACACTCTAAAGGTCATTTCGTGAGCCGGTTGATTGGCTGTTAGCGCTGAACAAAGGCGTCGATGGGGGGGTGAAACAGTTTGTTGCGGTAACCGCGCCAAGTACAACAACCTTCCTGCGTGCACCGAAGCAAAGGCTATCGTGAGTAGCGCAGCCTCTGAATATGTGGGTTGCCCCATCTAGTTTAGACATAATCGACAACAAGAGGGATGAAGCTCCCAACGAGGTGATGCTTGGGCGGAAATATACGTTGTCCTTACTCTAAACGCAAACAACTTGAAGTGCTCAATGAAACGCTAATAGGTTTTGCGAAGTACGGTAGTTGTCGCCCATTACAATAAAACGCTTAAATGTTTCGCAAAGTACGGTATTTGTCGCCCATTACGCACACAGCTTGTACGTCGGACACATACTGAAAAAGGCATCAGTCCGAACTCCCCACGCACGATACACATTTGCGCGCGGGAAAGCCCTCCAACGAGGTGTCTACGACCGTGTTTGTAAATGGGCATGTCAACCGTTTCTCAAACGTTTACAAAATCCGAGCAGATAGGATGCCACGGTCACGGATGCCGTCATTTCAAGGAGGCCAACCTTTGAAATAGAAACAAATCATTCAACAAACGTTTGAACACATCCTCGGACGCGAGGATCCAACTTTACGCTCATCGTCGGGTTGTGGCGGGCTTGTAGAGGGGACTCTTTCCCAGCGCAATGTGCCAGGTTGTCTTGGGGTGTTTCGTCTTAGGTCTTTACAGACACCTTAGTATACCGGGTATGTATCGGAGATTATAGCATTCACGTCCCCGGTGGAATGGCAGGTGAATCTCGTCCCTGTTAGAGTCAAGGTCGTGGGATCGAGCCCCCCCGAGTGCATGCTCGTGTAAACGTTTTCTCCCAAAATATATCTTGACTAGCGGAAGGCGCGAGAGCGTGAGTTAGCAAAAATCGTTGAAAATCGACGAGCGTTGGGAATGCTGAACCCTCTGCGCGATAAACATCATGGAAAGAACCGAAGTAGGCGCGTAGGGAGAAGAGCCTGTTATGTGACCCCGGATTTAAGTTACGACTATGAAGAGAGAGTGACAGAAGTGCGAAGATAATACATGGGATAGAAAAACAAACACAAACAAAATGATCCGTTCGCCTTCATGATGTCAATTTGCGCTATCGACGACCGGACACGAGAATCCAGCTTTACGCTCGTCATCGGATTGCGGGGGGTTTATAGAGGGGGCTGTTTTCCAGCGCAATGTGCCAGGTTATTTTCAATTGTTTCTTATTTGGTCTTTACAGCCACGTTACCGGGTACGTATCAGAGATTATAGCATTCATGACCCGTTTGCCTGTATGGTGATTATTAGCGATATCGACGGCCCGGGGGGCTTTAACAATGAGGTCAGGCGGCCATTTGCTGTTGAGAGTTGGTTGCCCTCCTACGATGCCGTAGGTTGCATCTTCCGCGCCACAAGGGTAATGTTGGTGCACTATTTTCGACGGTATGCGACATACCAAGATGATTTTAACTGGCGTCTTGTCCGACAGTAGGCGCAAGGGTCGAAGTTATCGAGTGCGTTGTGTCCCCTGTTATGTACGTAGGCGGCTGGCTTGTGGAACGGGCGCGCTCGTGAGGGGCATTCATCTGATGGCTGTATCACTACACGCCATATAATATATGTAACACATACTGTCCAATATATATATATGTGTGTGCATACGTCCTACACGGTAAGTGTCCCACGGAAGGGGGCAATGCCGCTCTAAATACTTGTAAATACCAAGAACCTTGGCATGTGTTTCCATTTGCTTTTCGCTCTTCGTAAAACTTACCTAATATCCCCTACCAATTTGTTTTATGTGCTCAACATGCTTTTAAGGAAACAGACATCGATCATTGCGTCCAGGACACTGCGAGATACCAGGTACCATGTATTTTTGTCGTAACCAAACACACATTGTTGTCCGTACTCGTGTCTAGATATACCGAGGAAACTGCAGCCGCACCAGCAACGTCATATCGTGAGAACCATACTACGCACGGCGGTGTTGAGACTATAAGGGGAATTTGGTACTCTCGTAACTTCTACTCGTTCGGGCACGACCACGATGCAATTGCTCAACCACGTATTTTTATTTCATGGGACTGCTGTTCATACACCTCGTATTGTGACTTGTACCTGATTGTTGCTGTGTGGCCATGCGAACAATCTATAATGGTCAAGCGAGGGGCCGCGGCCTGAGGCGTGGAGACTGACGGACAAGCGGTGCGCTCGTACATACTTGAGGATAAGCACCACTATTCGTTGGCGATCTTTATTACGCTTTAAGTACTGTATTCGATGGCCATGTTTGGCCTCCGATTATGTCTGGTCTGAGTGGACCTTCGCACTAGGCCTCCTGTGAGTACCTGGATATGACAACTTGCCACAGAGAAGCATCAGCGACCAAGCAAGACCGGACTGGGTAACAACGAAGTATGGGTAGAACAACCGGTTGTGTACGAAGCCTCCTCAAACTCGTGCTTTTCTCCAAGTGATCGGCGAAGGCGCAGAATAATACTACAGAACAACATAATCGCGATCGATGAAAATGGAGGCTGCCAAACCAAGGAGGTGGCTCAAGGAGTTGGAACCATACTGTTTTTGGATTTCGAGGCACTCATCCAAATTTGCTTTTTCTTCTTACCAGCCCAAAACCAGAGAACAGGCATTGTGGAAGACGTACTAGCGATCCCACCCACTCGCATTACAAATGCAGTAGTTACTGGGTATAAGGCCTTTGCGGAACCGAGTATGTTGCGAGCCACTGACCACACGCAGCACTCGCTCGGTGCTGAAGTGAATCACGGGTCATCCGGATGGATCCCAATTTGGAACAGGTTGCTGGTCCCAACTCATTCAAACTTGTATGAGATAACGTACCGGAGCCACAAGCATTGAGTTGGACCTCTAGGCAACGAGCAAGAACACAGGAAGCTGGAAGAAATGCAGACCACCTTATTCACCCTATAGGCTGAGGAGTTTTAGTGCCACGATTACATATCCAGGGTTGCTGCCGTGCTGAGGGGTCCGCGCGGAACTACAGTCCGAGCGAGACCCTCTGGCCGTGCGAATGGATACCTCACATAATGCATTGCATACTTGAAATGGTCGGTGATAGTACAGAACAATACTACAGAAACAACTCTCAGTCTGCCTTGTAATTCATTTTCTAAGAGTAAATCACGGCTAAGGAACGCTTTTCGGCAAAGTAGCTCTACTGTATGCAGTTATTGTACCTAAAGCGCTGCAAGCGATGAACGATGCGTGTCCTTTCGCACCTCCGACATCCGCGGAGTTGCTTGTGAAGGTGGCGTTACCGGCGATGCCTACCGCTGACGAGAACGCGCTAATGGCACCTGCAGGTACACGACGACAAGAACGACAATGGGTGCGGTTTTGAAAATTATAATGAGCAACTGTGCGTCGGAGGCGCAAGACGTGGGTCGTGAAAAGTAATGTCGGCAGTACAGACAAAACAAAGAGCCGAGCTTCCGCCACACCGGAAGGCGGTCATTTATACAGACGATACCTCGCGAGACGCCTATCGTTAAACAAAACACTGTATTCAATAAGTTAAGAACGATATCTACACAAAATGTGCTATGTTGAGGGTAGCATCTGCATGGATGTTGTGTAATTTATCCTGGGGCCGCCATCGGAAGGCGTCATAGCGTCGTCTGTGTACACGGTGAAACTGACAGTTCAGCAGTGTAACGGGGCTGGGCTGTTAGTACACCCATGGCGTTTCCCCGTAGAAACGGGTTCCGTCATATCGTAACAGAAGCATAGGGTGCCTTCTAAGTTGCTAATGCGTACAGTAACACCGTTGTTTTCAAGGCGGTGTTCGCTTGTCGATGGTAGCCTAATAGCCGATGAACGTTCAAGGAAGACAATACACGTATTAGTAGATTAACTTAAGGAAACACATGAGGTGTGGGTACCAAGCAACACAATCTGCTCGGACCGGGGCATGTACAGAGTGGGAAAATTTCCGTAGCAATATGCACAGCTAAAGAAGCATTGGCTTTATGATCAGGAGCGAACTTGGCAGATAACTCGCCAGAGGAAGAGCATGAGCATACTCTGCGCTGTTCCTAAACGGTAGAGCACACATAAGGGGAAAAGACAAGCCAGGGTTGTTGTAATTGTCAACACGCCACTTGTTCATACGAATACGGTGGAACGGCAACCAATGAAGAGGGGGGGGGCATGTCTGGTCGGCAATGACAACGAGGTAGCTATACTCAGTGTAAGGTGAGTCATGAGGACGTATAAAAGGGGAAACTACGTCGTTGACGACGATGGCGAAGGTATTGTCAGGAATACAGGGGGTGCCTTCTAGGCCAGTATTGCCCAGGCAGCCGAAATTAGTGACAGTGTTCAAAATAATCGACGATTCTAACTGCAAAGTCCTGGAATCGAATGCCGCTTGGACCAAGGTCAACTCCATGGTGTGTAGATGGTGGGTTAATACATCACGGGTTCAAGGATACATAAGTGCCATGTGAATCGTAGGGGGTGGGTGCAAGAGTCTGAATATAGTTTGGAGGGGGGGTGTGCTAGTAGACATGACTTGTGTTCCTTCGGTTAGCGTTTGGCGGAACTGTTAAATGAAACCATGTAAGAAGAAAGCTACACGCAATATGTTCGTCGAATGGATACCGCAGCTCGTTCATATCTGTCGGGAAAACTAAGGGTGAGCCAGTAGATGCATACTCGTTGGCGGGCGTTGCATCAGGGCCAATACCCCCTCACAAGTGAATGGCCCACAGTGATGGCTAGGAAACGAGATGAGTGAGGTTGGCGTACACTCTGTCATATTTCTGATGTAACGGGGGTCGGGGCTGTAGACCGGAACACATATTGAAATTATGGAATGATCTGCTGTCGAAAGGGCCACAACACTGTTTCCTTTCAGAAGAAGATTGATATCAGTAGTGGGCAGAAAGTAGAAGCCAACAGATAAAGTCCCCGACGAAGCCGGAATCAAGTGCTGACATCTGGTGATTGTGACAAGGCAGGAGTTTCGAACAAGGTAGAATAGGAGATCGTCGCTATGACTGTTAGAGAAAACATGTATTGGAACAACTATGTGAAGAGGATGTCCAAAGCCCCTTTAATAGTGTGATATCATGAACGCTTTCCGTTGCCCCTACATATGTTTTCTGGCCCCCTCGTTATCAACAGCTGGTAGGGGACCAGTGATATTAATGAAATCGACAGGGAACATATCACGAGCGGATACAGGTTTGACCAGCTAGACTATGAAGACAGGTATTTAGTAGTGAAGATACTAACAACAAAGGGTTCGACGCCAAACAATGGGCAACGACATAATTACCGATAGTCTGACTCAAACACACCAGGCTGCCGTCCGGGATAGATACGATGGGGGACAGAAGGAAAGCAACTCTCGAGAGGACTAACGTAGTGGACAAGGTGATACATTGCCTACCATTAGACCGTGGGTCTGGGTGACGGCGGTGAAGGGAGTGGCGAAATTATACATGAGGTGGGAACTGACATATTATGTTGGAACAAGTAGCGAGTTTTGGCCGTGTGGCAACCAGGTAAACATTTTGTTATGCAAACATACGTCAAACACCCTCTACAGTCCATATACTGCTTGGTGTTGTCTGTCAACAGTATACCTCACGCCCGCAACGTTTACCTCCTACAGCAGGTGAGAGAATATAGCCCGAACTCGCCAGTTCAGTACGCCACCTCACATCTTAGACCGGACAAAACGCTGACAAAGTTGGGAAGATCAGAATAGTAACATACCTCCGTATAGAGCCGTGTTGTTTTCAAACAAGGTGCTGCCATCGACGTAGATGGACGAAGTGGACGCAAATAGAGCACCTGTCCATTGGTAGGGGGAGCCGTAGGTCTGGTTTAATAAACATTAATATCCGCGCGCAAGATAGTTTGAACACAAAACAATAACGCGAATTGAAGTTATCGCGCGAGCTCGAAAATATGTTTGCACTAGGATCATCTCGGCACAACCAAGCCGGTAGAAACTTGAACAACAACCAATTGTTGCGATAAGGGATGCTAAGTGGCCTTGCGTATTTGTGGCATGCTTATCTTCCGTTTCATCTCGTGAAAGCTTGTGTCGAATATGTTTAGATTTTGGCACTGCAAATTTAACATAATACAGACATCAAGTGAACATCTCTACAAAACAAGCATCGCGATCTGCGAGACTGAATACCTGGCACTGAATTTACAAGAGCCCATTTCCTATTGCGCACCAAGTACAAAGTACGGCTCATTGCACATTTTGGGTGGTTTCGCCGGTAGATAATATGCTACACGGGAAGCTCAGATAGTCGGCGAAGATACTTCACACAATCATAGAATGGGCTTAACCAAGACAGCATCGACGTTGTCCCCAGTGGTCGGCTTCCTAGGAGTTGCCCGCCCTGGGTGGCGCTGGCACGAAACAGGGGTACCAGTGTGTCAAAACAGGTGGGCACTTGGACCGCCCGACCACGCTCACCACCAAACTGCCACCAGCGCAATCAGGTTATAGACCCACATTACACGACGCCGCTCCCAGCACACCGCCCATCTCACACAGCACACACACTGTGTGGACACGTGTGGTGTTGGACATATGTGCTGACTCGATTCCATGGTGTGGCGGCTACCGAGGTATCTAGTCATAGTGTCATTCCCCGATGCCACGTCTACATTTTGACTTCCGACGAAGTGTCACTCAACAGACGATATCGCCTGGCACACATTATGGTTTAGGGACGCCACCTGCGCAACGTCCATGACACCTATGAGTTCCTACGATGTGAGACGTAGCAGTGGTACCTCGATTTTACAACGCGCCAACGCCCACAGTACGCCCTTCATTTTGGAGACTCGCGAAAACAATACGGTGAATCGTTGAACCCGATTTTAGGCGATGGGCAAACTGGTATACGCAAACCCCTCGAAAGCACAAAGCTGTTTACAAAAGTCATACACACAGGCGATAAACACACTGATACTTTCCGCTGCTGCCATGGTGCCGTAGGTCGAGATTACCGAGTATCGCTTTCTTGCCTCAACTACCACGTGTGTGATCTCGTCACAGCCAGGCCGTTTGTTGCTGAAATGCATAGATGCATCCAGCAAATAGGCAGATCATGGGTCCAGACGTTTGACTGGGGTGAAATTCATTTTGGAACCGGACCAATAAATGATCGTGCAAATGAAACAACGGGTACAACATCAATGCACGCCGCCCTTAGCAAAATATCCCACTACCGACATTTGTTCGGGTCTTTCTCCGCCACATGAGTAAACGGCCCATGAACTGAACGTTTACTTATGATATCCCAGATCAGAGGCACGCGTGGGTCCGGTTGATGGCAATCGTTCCAAACTCCAAAGCACCATCATAAGAGCTCATCTCTGGGGGAAACCAATTTAAAGTTGGAATATTTTTCAAACGACTTACTCCGTTTCCTCTACCGTTATTGATAGGTTGGCGCCCAGGATCTGAGCGGGCATGAAATTTGAATGTGGTAGCTGCAGCTGTTTCCGAAGCAGCCTAAGGGGCGCTTTACACATGGAAGTCGATATGTGGGTAGGTCCTTGGAGAGGAGCAGCAACAACAAGACTCATGCTACGATAGAGGTGCATCATGCTCTTCCCGAGCTCCTCACTTAAGGAGCGTCATGCCTCACCGAAAAAATGATTTTGGAGGAAAATAAAAGTGCTGCCGGATGAGAAATCTCATGACCGAGTATACTCTGAAACATTATACGTCGCCGAAATTAAAGTCCGACGAATTAGGGTTAAGGAGCCCGATTGTTCAGAAAACGATTCATCCAAAAAGTGCTACCTCTACCGTAGCACGCGTCACAACAAAAACGAAAAACCAGGTGCGGATAGTAGATAATATCATACCGTATACATCAGCTAAGAATAGAGTTGGCACCTTGGTGATTTGTATGTCATGGACTGTGCTTCGGTCAGTATTGATTTGGCGTTTGTTGGGGGTCTCAGAATTGAAAACGGCCAGCTCGTTTACCAATTTCCCCCGGGTGAGGGTCCGTTGGTAGATGTGAGTGGCGCAAGACTAATTTCGGTTGTCGATACCAATCTGGTCGGCACATTTACGGTTATGTTTGATATATCAAGCCACATAACGCCTTATACGTGGCTAACGTTTTGTTTGGCCTTCTACGTGGCTAACGTGTTGTTTAGCCTTCTACGTGGCTAACGTTTTGTTTAGCTCCGTGTTCGGCAGCGATTGGGTCGCTACCTCTGAAAGTCCCATACCTAAGTTTGTGATCGCGATTAGACACTCTACAGCAGCGTCTCACTAGGCAGCAGTGGAACTTCGCATCAAGGAAACCTCCGCCGCGGCATCTTTTCATAGATTCTGAGTATAACATATGGCCGTGGGTCTGTTTGGGATATTTCGCCGAGAAACATGTATAAGTGCCGGAGA
The DNA here is from genome assembly GCA_008828725.1 of Saccharina japonica. Lineage (NCBI taxonomy): Eukaryota > Phaeophyceae > Laminariales > Laminariaceae > Saccharina > Saccharina japonica. The sequence goes on along the minus strand of MEHQ01002180.1, from coordinate 16,204 downwards.
AGCTGTTGACCATGTCTTAAGTGAAATAATGGCAGCGAGGGGCTGCACCATCGTGAAAGTTGATGTAAAACGTAGTACCGTGAGCCCGTTTGATGCATCTGCGCATCCCCTCACTACCTCATGCGTGCAGTTCACACAACATTTACCTCACACTATTCCCCCGGTCGTGTTTTCCTCGGAAATACCCACACATCCCTCCTTCACAAATTAGTCTAAAAGTATAAACCGCCCATATGTTTATGATCAGACTCGTACATTGTACGCGGGTATATATTTCACTGCGATATTGTTTTCCTCCCGCCGCTCTCGCTGTCCTCCTCAAGTCGTGTAGGTGCTTTTATCATAATAGTAGGCCCATAGCTGTTGTAGTTTACTTATACCGCCATGACTAGGATGCCCGCGGATTGTTTCATGGGTTTTACCTACACCTTGTGTACGAGTGATTGCGGGCACCACGAGCAACATGGTCTACGTACTGCACGTGCTTGGCTTTGTTGGCGTACACCTGCATGGATTTCTCGCGGACGAGCGAAAAGTATGATGTTCGGAAGACCACCGGGCATCATCGTCTACATGCAACCGAGGGACCGGTTATATAGTATGTAGTGGTATTTTTATGCTTGCGCATCGATTTGGTTTGCATCGATTGGTTTCCTTTCTCTTGTATATACACACGTCTTTCTTTCTGACCTCCGGGCCTCACGTCTCCTTCAATATAATGCTGCAACGGATACAGGTGCATGAACCTAGTTTCCGATTGTTGAATCCTACATCGGAACGCCAACTATCACCTGATCATTATGCTGGTTTTGACTATTTCCTCGACACACCGCCAGCGAGAAATAGCTTATTATAGTATAATGTTTCCCCTATACAATAGTCCAGCTTAATATATGTGGTAAACCTCGTATTTTAACAACCCCGCTCTTACGTGCTGCTCGCTAAAGCACAGATCTACTACCAGCACGTACGTACTCATAGACAATATGTGTAGAGAGCACAACGGAGAGCGCGAGCTATATATGCCCACCACATTGATTTCCATGGCACGAAGCGGCCTAAAACACCGTGGCTATCCCTACCCCTTCCTAGTGCAGTGGTGGCACTATTAGCACAACAACGATACTGCCTACGTTTGGCAGTGTGGGGGGGGGGCATAGCTTCTGCAAATGTAATCGACTTACCTGTCCTAAGCAAAACCCAAGTTTCTTTGCACTCGTTTTCCACTCGAAAGCATGGAAGTTTCAGAGAGATAAACATGTTTTGCACGACCACCCAGGTGGCTGAACAACTGCGAACACGACACCTTAAGCCTTACGCGGCTGGTGCCGCGGTACCATAAGCCATAGAAAGCGTCACGCCGCTGTTGTACAGAGGGCGCGCATCAGGTAGCGTCTGTAGCTGTTATCAGCGTGTGGTGGTTTCTAACAAATAGCGGAAACTCTGACGCGACGCACAGCAGATTTACAAACGTTTGGAGAAGCATCTTCGTATCAACCGAGTTATCTCAAACAAAACACACAAGACACGACCAGGACACCCTCTGACTGCGTCGCCGCCAGGATCATTTTAGCAGGATGAAGACGACGCTCATCTACAGCAGGGTCTGTGATAGCATCTACTTTCTTGTGCAGCATGCGTTCTGCTGCTGTCACCAGAAACATTGAGAAACGTGTCCTGGGACAAGCGTCTCGGCTTTGGGTACGTCACGGGTAACCACGATTGACGTCCTGGTTAACCCCTACCTGTTGTCGATGGCATAGCATCATCATGCAACACACGACCACATGCTCCACGGCTAAGGTTAGCTTTAAGGGTGGACCGGGATTTTTTGCATGGAACACCCCCATGTGTCACACCATACATATATCTATCCGTGGGCTACACCATAGTCTACACCGAGGGGTATATCATGGAGTTTTACATGCCGGGGGATACCTCACGGTACACAACATGGAATGTCATCATCATTGTATATACCACGATGTCCTGGCATACGTCGTGGTGTGTCTACCGCTGATTAATTACCTCACGGGCTCTTCCATTATACATGTTATCAATTAATGGTCTATGGTACGTCCCACTGAGCGGTTATGAAAATTCTACGTTGTATATTCATGCTACAACCGAAGGGTCCAGTCAAGGGCCGTCTTATGAACGCTACTACGATGATACACCAAACCACACTTCCAGCGCGGTTTCAGTTCATGAAGTATTCCACGAAACATAAGCCACGAAGACAGCCATGGGTTTACGTGGTATCTGCCATAGGATCACCTCATTGCGTGAGTTATACCCATGGACAAATCGTCCCCGTTGCTGTGGTCAAGAACCACGGGATACACCTTGACGAAATTCCTGGAGCGCCATGTACGACACCATAGATCCCGTACCTACCATAAAACGGTGCAATGCACCGTCCACGGGCCCGTGGTTGATGCCATGGACCATACTATGGCCCACCATTTTACTATGGGTTGCAGTATGGGGTATGGCATCAATGTGTTGGCTCATGACATTGAGTTTTGTATCTTCTAGAACCTTCTTCTGCCCACTGTTATCACAGCGCAAATTAACGTAACCTTGACCTCTCGTCAATTGCATGTACTGAACGATGACCCGTTGATATATTATCAATAAATCAAATCATGGACCATACGCCATTGCGGCGGAGGGGACGGTACTTACGCCTAGTATTTTACAAGCTGGTTCAAGCTTACGACCTCGAACTCCAGACATCGACCGTGGAGTGTTGCGCACATGTTCTGTGATCCCGTATCAACCCGTTACCGAATGCCTTTATTTTGTTGATGTTTAGCAATATCTTGATCAGTAGTTTTGGCGACATTAAGTTAGTTAGGACATCCAAACGTTCCAGGGGGGAAAATGTACAAACCACACCGCATTCATCGACGGCTTGACACGAGCTCATACCAAACATATTTATACAATCGTGACCAATCTTGAAAACCGTTGTGCAGTAAAAGTGAAAAACAAATGGCGTTGCCTCATAATTACTGCGGTTCAGATGTACTGCATATCATTGTTTGGCCATACATCTTCGCTCCGAAATGATCCTGCACAGTCAGTCCTTCCAATAGTTCGGCGACGAGTTAAATATGCATACCCTGGGAGTACCTGAAAACGATTCGTTCAGAAGCAATCGAATAAAACTATGTTCCGTGCTAAAGGAAACATCTGAGCATTCACCATTTGGATGGTCTGTCGTTGATCGGGACACACTTTCGTCGTTAGCGACAGCTGTAGTGTTTACAGTAGGCCGTGAAGAGCAAACTGCTCTATATCACCCCCTTCCGCTGATAACCATGGACACATTCACATGAAATAGGTCAGATTGAAGAAGTTATTGCGTGCGTTAAACGTGGCGTGCACAGTTTTCGTATCATGAGTCAACATGGCCCCGGTGTAATGTGTTAGGGTTTGAACTCTACCCACGAATTTTGCATCACAACCGGCCTGGGGTTTCTCACCTCCGTTTGAAGCACTGTTTCGTGTGAAGATGCAACCGAATACAAATAAGGCGCTAGACGAAAGAACGGCGATTGCCCCTCCATCTTCTGCGTTTCCTCCTTCGAGCGTAATGTTGTTGAGGCGGAGAGTGGACCCGCTGGACACCGAGAATATGCCAAAGCCACGTCCCGCATCGATGGTGACACCAGCGGCATTTTCGTCTCCGAGCGCGTCCGCAGTGATAGTCAGGTGCTTCCCGTCTGACACCTCGATCCTCTCATTGATCACCACGCTGGAATGCCACGTGATGTTGAAATTGCCTTGACCCACGCAAGCTAGTGCGTCGGTAACGTGCTGGACGTCGATTGTGGAGGTGATGTTCATAACAACCGTACCCAGAGGGCATGGGGTTGACTCTGCTGTAGACATGAAGCATGTGGCCACCATAAACGCCAACATGGCCATCGCTATGAACCCCATGCTGAATGAACAATGGACAGGAAACGCACGTCGATCGCGGTCAGATCTTGCAGCACTGTAGGTGAGGTTAGGTTGTTTCGTCCCACCAGTGCTTATTTCGTTCGCACAGCAGTGTGGTGCTACCGTGTCACGATGGTGCGAGCATACGGGAATAATCAAAAAGCGGGAGGATATCTACTTGTTTACACTTTTCAAACGGCTTGTAGGGTGGCCCATTCAAATTTAGTAACGGGTCACTGCAATTGCAAGCAACAATCCACTATTATGCAATATCCGTCAAATCTCCCTCCTATTCGGCCTGTCCCCACCGGCAGTTGTATAGTTCTTCTCCCTTTCCCCTTTCATTCGTCTTTCTGTTCTGACCGCTCCCTTCAAAGTGTGTTGGCATGTCACCATGACCTGTGACAAACCTCGTCTTGCCGCATGCGCCTTGCAGTGGTCTTGTTGTCTACAGGTGGTAACCCCGTCACTTTGGATGCCCTCTTGTATGTTCTGCCCTCGACCGTGGTCGAAGAATTGGGGGCACCCGAGACACCTCTTTGCTTCGCTCTCCGCAAACTCGACGAATATCAGAAGTTGAAAAGCGTTGGTTTTCTGACCAGGTCTGCGAAAGCCTTTCAGCTAAGGTGAGTCAAATCCGCGATGACATAATTTTGTGGCTAACCCTAACCCTAACCCTAACCCATACGATTATATAATTAATTTTATGAACAAAGAGTTAATGTTGTCACGGCGTAAGGAACGATATATGATGCATTCGCTTCGTGAGCGTTCACACACACAACAGAGAATGTAGTATTTGTGGGGGTGGACACCGACTACAGTTTTGAGACGGTGTATTCCCCCTTGATAAAGCAACACGTACACGTGCGCGCTGCTTGGTGTGCCTCTACTGTTGTTCCGTGTGTGCTCATGCTCTCTGCTCGAACCCTAACACTCTCGTTTAACGCAATACATTCCCGTCGCGCTGCTCCACTTTATACAGCATCTGGTACCGCCTTTTTAGCTCACTACGAGCAGCAGGCGGAGGGCGCACGGCCTGCTCGCCATGAAAATCGGGCTTTCGATACCCGCTTCAACCCCGCGGGCTTCTTGCTCCCCGACACACCTTTCAGCGCAGGTGTGTCACAACGTACCAAGTCTGCCGATTCCAGTTGTGTTTACTCTTTAATTCTGTGTTTTACACAAGGCTTCTACTATTATTTTATGGTCGTGTATTTCAGTGTTGTTTGGCGTGACATTGGCATTGCCGCTTGCAAACGGTGCGGCTTCGCTCCTACCAGTACGTCCTTCAGCTCCTTGTTCTTTCAATGAAACAACTGTTTGTTTCTTGTGTGGTGTTATCTGCCGACTATTACGCCCGCTACGTTTCCCTTCTTTCAGATTAGTGTGTATAGTTATATTTTTCAGTTTTGTATTTCTCTTGTTTGATTTTTATTTCCAGTGCGTAGGTGTACTGTATTTCACGTATGATTAACAGCTCGTTTTGTTGCGATGGTCATTTCCATCCGAGAATGTCAGGTGTTGCGTCAACGCTTTCTGTTGTACTTGAGCAGTATGCTGGATATTGTGTATCATGGTACACCAACGGTGCTTTCAGATATTTTCTAACATGAACATCCCCTCCCCTGCAAAATATCAGGGGATTCGATCGGTCAAGATGAGAGTGGCGCGGCCGCCCGGCCTGTGGGTGGCGCCGCCAGTTAGGGACTGGTCGTGTCTGAAACAGAGAAGCAGTGAACCGGCACGTTCTATTACTTATCGCGGTGTTTGTTCTCCAGATACTGAATCATGTAGACGGTTGGTGTAGCTCGTCACGGTACCTTAGGTGCTGTTGCATCGTCCTGAGTATGAAGTGGTTGGTTTCACCCAGATTTTAGATTTTTGTCAGAGGACGTATGACTCGTGGATGCGTGTTGTTTTCTTGAAAACTACATCGGAGATCTCCGGTACTGTGCGGTACTGTGTGCCGGAAGAAGGCCCGGAGTAAAAGTGACCAGGTAGCTAACAGGCGCAAATAATAACAGACATTGTCGCACTGTTCAAAGGGCGGGAGAGGGATTGATGATGCGATCAACGGTGCCGCGGCATTCAGGATTTCTCGTTATTAGGTATACGGATGGATATGGTGCCGTTGAGTTCGGCGTAAGTATGGGGGCGGATAGATGAGACCGTGTCGGCGAGGCGTGAGCGTTCATAGCTTCAGCGACGTCCAGGTATCATATGACATACCAGGTGCCATGTTATTATTTGATATGGAATTTAGAGATTTTCCGAGCAGGCGTAGGATGCCACGTTCTTGTGTATATTCGTGAAGGGTATCAGGTGTAAATTAGCGTGTTCAGGGGGTGGATGGACGTCGTGTTGCATGGGCGTGATCGTCCGGCGGTGCCGCGGTGTTCGTATTTAAACTCTGACGCAACATTCAGTGTTCTTCAGTAGACAGAAGGATGTCGTTAGTGTCTGTCGTTGACATATGTTTTGCAGGGGACGGAACCGTGTCGTGGACGCGTGTATGTTTGAATCTTCAGCTACGTCCAGGTATCATACTATATACCATGATAGTATTTCAACCCAGAGTTTCACGATTCTTGTTTAAGGCGTTGGATGCCACGTTTTAGAGCATACTCTGTGAAGGATATCAGTTGTGTTCAGGGGACGGATAGATGCCATGTGCGATAGTTTTCATGGAATCGATCGTGTGTGTTGGTAACTTCGGAAACCACAGTTATGTGAGGCCTACCGCTTTGCCGCCACAACTTTTAGAAGTTAACACTTCGGCGTAGTTTCCTTAAGAGCTGTGTAGGGTATAGCAGGTGTATGGTGTCCGACGGGGTTTTGGCATTTATCGGGGAACTGTTGTCGTTTTTCGGAAATGTGATCGTGTGTTGATATATAGCCTCGACAATGTTGTGTTCGGCACTCCCGCCGCAATTGTTTTAATATGTTTCTGTGTGCGTTGACTGTGGGTGTACTGCATATATATATCGACATATTACATACATATTTTGAATGTATGCCGTCCCACAAAAGCATTGATAGCATATATACATTTTCGTATTGGTATGATATATCTGTTATTTTATCGGTTGCGCAAAGCACATGGTTTTTTGTGGGTCGACAAAACAAATTGTGCATGCAGCAGTATTACTTCGAGTATCTCCTGTTAATGCTGAAAAGGTATCGTGCATAAAATTATCGTAAAGGTTACAGCGATGCTAATGCCACCACTCTTCCGGGCATATAAAATACAACACCGGTGAGGTTGACAATCTTCAGGGTACCAACACCGCTTATTGTAGTCACCTTCAGGGTACCAACACCGCTAAGGTTCAAACCCCGCTAACAGTAGTCATGACGCTAGGTTAGACCTTTCAGCAGTTTTTGGCCAAGGCGCTGACCTTCGGAAAGGTAGCGATCATTGCGACCTTCCCGGAAACATAGATAATTAATGGGACCACCTGTTTCAAATAAAATGTACACCTCCCGGAAGGTCGCAATTGTTTCGACCTTGGGAAAGAGCCGAATGGGCACATGTGCAGCAGTCCAGAAAAGCACGAACGTATAACGGACAAAAAAACGCTGGCATCAATGCCGAGCCCTTGTTTAGCACGTACGTACAGCAGTGGCCCTTTATCGTTTTTTTTCCACATCGAGTTTTGTACGTCTGAGCTTTTTTGTCTCGAAATTAGTGCAAAACCGCCTAACTCGCGCATTTTAGGGTCGATTTCGATTCTGACCGAAGTTCTCGACATCCGTATTTTCACATTTGTGGGACTCTTCGAAACGAAATATCTTGATTTTAGTGTGAAATATTGATATCTTGAAATTAGCGTCGATTTTTGTATGCTGAAAATAGTGGGAATCTTTTTTCTTGATTTAGAACAGAGGTTAGACCCCGCGCGGGAAACGCCTCCCAATACGCTGTGAACCCCTCCCTCCGCGCGGATCCGCCCGGTTCCAGGGGACGGAGTGCGCAGCACCCAGGAGGCCGGCTCGCCCCACCCCCCGCTCGCCGTGTTTGGCACCGGCGCCCGTTCTTTCGCTCGGGCTGCCGAGGGCTCACGCGTGGGGCGGTCGGGGCGCGGGTGCGGAGCCGATCGGGGTCGGGTGGCGCGCGGTAGAGACGGTCTCTCGCGGGGTTTCCCGAAGCCGACATAGTCGTGACGATCCCAATCGACGTCACCATCACCATCATCACTACCGAAGCGTATTATATTATAAGGATACCTGGTTTATACGAACGAATAGATGCATAACATACGAGTATTTATTATTATTATATTCAGTTTATCCCATTCATTATCTTCGCACTTCTGTCTTTCTCCCTTCATACTGGAAACTCAGATCCGGAGTCACAAAGAAGGTACTTCTCCCTCCTCCCCACTACGGTTTGTGCCTCGATTTTTATCGCGCAGAGGGTTTAGCATTCCCAACCCTCGTCCATTTTCATCGGATTTTGCTAGCTCACGGTTTTGCGCTTTCCGCTAGTCAAGATATGTTTTGCGAGAAAAAGTCCGTACGAGCATGCACTTGGGTGGGCTCGAACCCACGACCTTGACTTAAACATAGACGATATCGTAGCTAGGCACCATAGACCGCGGAGCCCCTGCACCCCCTACCGCTGCCTTTTGTTTTTAGGTTTTAATAGTCCCAGTGCGTGTGCCAACAAGTGTATAGAGAGCCAAGTAATGTTCCCAGAAAAACATTCCTCTACAATATAATAATGTGGAGTGCCCAGCTCAACTGGGGCTGCTGTACTTTATTGTTTTCTTCCGTCGAAATACATGAAAGTTTCCATGGAAGCTTCCGTGTAAGTGATGACAAAATTCCCTGGAAGCGATAGAAGCTTCCATGAACCCACTCCCTGATCCCACTTGGCACACTGTTCCACCCAAAATAGGCCCATCCCGATTACCAAAACCTGGACCAATTACAAAGAGGATACTGAAAACCGTGTAGTGCGCAGCGCAGAGCCATATTAGACCTGTCTAGTGGCCAAAGGCCCTCTTCACGGAACTTTCCACGGCGATGGAAGCTGCAAGCTTGAAGCTTTCATGGACCTCGCAGTATTACCGTGTACGGATTGTCACGTTTGGCAAGTATGTGTGGTAGTACAACACTATTAATATTACGAATACGAAGTACTTCGTACTTTGTACGAGTATACCTGGTATATACTTTATTGTATGAAAGAGATAACGCACAACACCAGCACGGTCGCCAAGTTGTGAAGAATGCAAAACAAAAAAATCCACAAAACTGAGAAAGACGTATGATACATACGTACTCGTACTCGTACTCGTACTCGTACTCGTGACTCGTACTCGTACTCGACTCGTACTCGTACTCGTATTATACTTGACCCCGTACTCGTACTCGAACAAAAACGGCAAGCAACAACAGCAGTAACAGCAGTAGCACTTCGAATGACATAGGAACTCGTACTCGTATCGTGACCGCGCCGCTCAAAAAACAAAAAAAGATAAAACGACTGCTGTCGCGTTCTGTCACCCTCGACGCTTCCAGCCACCCCGCGATCACCTCGCCATCGATTCTGCCCGGGTCGAGCTTCACTACCTCTCTGTCTCAGTGAGCCCCGTGGCCCGCACCGCGTGGAGCTCGGTGCTCACCGTGGCCCTCGTCCGCCCGCTCGAGCATGATGGTGTTCAAACCGCCTTGCTGTCACTCTCTGATTAAAAAAATTGGTGTGTGTTCCGAAAAATAAGCTTCGCTTGAATGCTCTTTTACAATTAAAAAAGACCTTTATAATGATGACATACTGAATTGATACATCAAGCAGCAACGCAGACAAAGACCCTTTCCCTCGTGTCTCGATGGACACGCCACGCCTAGCCACGAAAAAGGCGACCACGCTCCTTCCGCCCCCCCCTCTACTGGCCAGTGCCCTCCCATGCCGGCGATGGTGCCGGGCTCGCCGGCGCTGCCGTGCTCTCTGGGCACCCGCACACACCCAAAACTGAAAGAGGAGAAAGCCTCTCGCAACTAAAGTATACCACTATGTCCGGAAATATAATCCCCATTTATATTGAACATCGAAATATAAAATGTGTTTATATTTCGGGACAGAGTGGTATACGGAACAAAGAGATGACCAAGTAATGAAAGGAGGCGGTGTTCAAAGTGGGAGCTCTGAGACAATGGGGGATGACAACCAAAAAAAATAAAATGGTTGTCATCCCCCATTGCTCTGAGAAGCCAGGGATGAGCAATCCCTAGGCGAGATATTAGTAAGTAAGTCTATGTTTAACCTAGAGCTTGTGCCTGTCTAGTGCGCAGCACCGGCAGAGACAACGGGTGTGCTGTACGTCGACGACGAGACATTATGGCTCAAAGGCAAGAACACACACACCGCCCCCGACCCAAAGGAGTCCTTTGAGATACGGTCCGATGCCAATGCCCTTGTTTACACTACAGTAGTGAAAAACAATGTTTTCAAACGTGCCTTGAGCAAGACACCTCTATTCGAAATCTCCGGGGGATCGCTGCGACTAAACTCCTTGTGGGGTGCAGACGTATGGGTTCTGACGCAGCCAGGACGTTTTTCCTGGATAGAGAGCTGACAGCACCCAGCCTTTGACTAAGAACCGTAAAAGAGTGAAAAATATAAAAGCGTTTTAGTAGACTACTACTGTATAGTAGACTCATTTATTGTGCCGCGCAAAACAACAAACTTGCCTCATTGCCGCAGCTTCGCTTTGAGGCGAAAACAATTGCAGCACTTTAGCACACACAAGCAGTTCGTGTTGCGGCACGCCTCTTGCGGTATGTGTGTTTTTCGGATATGGTATCCTCACAGTGTGCCATACAGGTGTACTAACCCGTAGTAGACCACCAGGTACTCGCAAGCAATAATCACACGTACCGCATCGTTTGGCCCGAATTCTCGAACGATACCATGGTGGGCCGTGCATTTGAAATGTTCTGTCAAGAAAGGGTGGGTGGGATTATGACAAAAGAGCGAGAAATTACGTGCAAGAAAGACAGCCCAATCAGGGCAACGACATAGGGAAGGGCCCGTAAGAGAAACAGCAGTGATTGCCGTTCCATCCAAGTGAATAGCCGAGGTCAATCCGGAGCACGGCACGAGATAAGAAACGCCAGACGCTAAAGCTTTCCAGCCGTGCTACGAGTGACGTACCGAAACGTAAACCAGGTAGTGACAAGTTGCATCGCAGCCGAGGTTGTTCTTCTTGTTTGCTTTTTTCCCGACAGTTGCATCACCAGTGAAAGGTCTCTTGGTGGTGAAAAACAGTAAATCATACAGCTTGATGAGTTGAGTTTGAACTGTTCAATCGGTCATACCCACAGCTGACGTTTTAGGTTATTTTATTTACCAAACTAAATGTGAAAACGTGTGTGGTCAACGCAAAATTAATCGAAGGAGACACTCCAGGTGCTCTCCATTACGGCTGGCCTAGAGGTTCTGGTGGGTAGCGGGCGTCATGTACTTGAGCACTCAGACCCGGTGTCCGCCATACTGTAAACGTACTGTACGGCTATACGCGACATGGCCCGTTCGAGCGGCTCGCTCGAAGGCTTGACCAAGCCTGTCTGCCTAAAAGACAAGGAGTACTTATCGGGGTACCAGATCCGCGACATCATGTATGCAGTGAGTGGCTGTTGGATGACAAGGTTGTTCCACCAGACCTCTGAACAGGCACAGAGCATAGAACAGTTAGTTGTCAACCCTCATATCTGCGAACATCCCAACACGTAGAGCACAACAGAGGCGTGGGTGTGAGTATGGCTACCGCGTCATGTCCCAGGCTGATGCGAGCACAATAGCTTTAAGTTTCCGCTGGATTTGTATAGCACAGACGAGGGCGCCGCTATGAGGGCCTGATCGCTGCTGAAGGGAGGGCTACAAGAGGGGGCGAGCAGGTCGGGACGGGCGACCACTCCGAGTGTCCGCAACGCGGGGCTTAAAGCTTTGTTTGGAGGCGATTTGATGCGCGCAGGGTCAGTATGCGTAGATTGTATCACAGGATCCAATGAGTTATCTCCGAGCTATGCAAGTAATAGTTTTGTTTTCGCAGTATAGGATGGTAGATTCACCAGGTTGTGGCTTCAGCCGGATCTACAACGTTCAGCGCATTCTTCGTTGACTGGAGAGGTCAAGCGAGTACACTCATAGCAAAGTTAATGCAGTCTTGTACTGTAGTACCGCACTCGTCGGTTGCGGCTGCCCTGTACGATGTCAACGTGATATGTGGCTGTCGCGGCATGAGATATAGTATATAGCTGTCGCTAGGAACTCGCGAGGCAGGATATTAGTAACTGTCGTCAAGTTGTGTGCATTGGTGGCGAAAAAAACGGGAAAAAACGTCGACGACGTGCCCCGGAAACCTCCTCTGCCCTCCTCCCTTCAGGCGGCACACGGGCATGATGGCGCAGGCTATGGCAATGAGGATCATCTCCACTTGCATGAGGCCCTGGAGTTCTGGGGGAACATCAACAATGAAAATGACCTGATTTTTTAATTGTGGTGCGGAAATGACTCGGTCTTTGGATGGTGGGTCTGGACTGACTTGGATTTCAATGGTGGGCCTGAAATAACTTGTTTTTTTTGCACAGTGGGTTTACAATGGCTTGAACTTTGTGTAGGGGGTTAGAAGTGACTTGGTTCTTGTATCTGGAGTTTGAAATGACTTGAACTGTATGCTGGGTCTGAAATGACTTGGTTTTGTTTCAGTGATGAACATGAATCGAATATATAGGGGGTCTGATACGACTTGATCTTTGTATCAAGGATTGGAAATGACACGGTTCTTGTATGATGGGTCTGAGATGACTTTAAATTGTACAGGGAGTCTGGATTGACTTGATTTTGGTAAAGGGGGTCTGAAATGATTTGAATTTGTATGGGTGCTCTGAAATGACTTGAAATTGTATGAGGTTTCCGGATCGACTTGAGTTTGGTATGGTGGGTCTGGAATTACTTGAATTTGTACGGGAGGTCTGAATAACTTGGTCTTGGTATAGGGGTTGGCAATGACTCGGTTGTTTTATAGTGGGTCCGGAAAGGACTCAGTTTTTATGAGTGAGGTCTGAAATTACTTGATATTGTTTGGGGGGTCCAAAATGACTTGGTTTTGTATGGTGGGTTTTGAATGACTAGATATCGTACCAGAGCTCTAAAACGACTTGGCTTTTGTATTGTGGTTCTGAAATGGCTTGACATTTTATGGGTGTCCGATAGGACTTGAAATTGTATGGTGGGTCTGAAATGGCTTGTTTTTTCTACGGGGGGTTTGAAATGACTCAATTTTTGTATAGTGGGCTGGAAATAATTGTAATTTTGTGGTGGATCTGGAACGACTTGGTTTTTGTATGGTGGGTCTGAAATGACTTGATTTTTGCATGGGGGGTCTGAAATGACTTAATATTTGTATGGGGAGTCTGATATGACTTGAAATTGTATCGGGGGTCTAAACTAACTTGATTTTTGTATGAGGGGACTGACATGACTTGGTCTTTGTATAATGGGCTGTAAATGACTTGAAATTGTACGGGGGGTCTAAAATGACTTGGTTTTTGTAAGGTGGGTCTGAAATGAATTGAACAACTTGTGTGCGGTAGTGGGGGAAAAAAGAGACAAAAACGACGGTCACGGGTCCGAAACCGTTTTGACTCCGTTTTTTTCCCCGTTAGAGTTGCAGTACGTTTACTACAGAAATAAAGAAAACTGGCTGTACACACAACTTGTACGAGTAGAGTAACAGGTAGTACATGGGCTTGTCACCATGACGGTCACGGGTTCGAGACCCGTGTACGACTCACAGCGTCTTCTTTTTAGGTTAGAGTACAACGAAGTAGACGGGTAAAACTATGATAATATGTTGGATAACAAAGTAGTAGAAATATGTATTTCTGAGAAATTGATGAAAAGTGCCGACAGAAAAATGCAGATAGATTCAACTGTTAAATCAAGTAAAAAAACGGTCGACGCTTTCTTGCAAGGGGTCCCTATCACGAGAGCCGTCGTAGTAAATATATAAGGATGGCAAACTGAAAAATGCATTTTGAGGCGAGAAAAACAACAATGATCTAAGAAATACCGTAAATGTTGCTGGTGAGAGCTCACGAAATAAGACTATTCATATGAGCCTGAGAACGAAATCGACGTTTCTTAACAGCGGGCCTCCACTAACTGTAACAACTAATACAGAAACATGCTTGGATGAATACTCCTGATTGTACCAGTGCGATATATTCCTCGTGGGTCGTCTCTTTGTTGCCACACGAGATGTCACAGGATGCGTTTCCCATTATATGTTCCAGAGCTGCACCCACCGAGGGCCGGCACGCGTGCGCTCGATCAGGGAATCGGGGAGGGTTGAAAACATGCAGCCTTCGGTCCATTATTGTAGTAAGTACTATATACTGTAGTAGGTGTCGAAGCATTCGCTGGCGCCGGTTATGGATATCTGAGGGTGCCCTAAGCAAGGGAAATGTATCAACTCATAGGACTGCAAGCGGTGGAGCAAACCGCTTTGGCAAACGTGCCCGCCGAGATTATGGATAGAACAGAGTACTATAATTTATAGGTACGGATAGTGCATAATTTGGCTACAGCTTCATTTGGACAACCCTATAGGCTGGCTCGCATCACATTTTAGCTTTATGCACACCAACCCCCTGCTCGATGTTGCCTCACCTCTCAAAGTGGATGCCGACGACGAGATGGCCCAACAGCTTCGGAAGGTGCCGATGGCTGCTTGCTGCTGCTGCTCGCTGATGCTGTCCGGAACGAACCGACCTTGACCGCGACTTGTATCACAATGAGGCGATTGCGCGCACAACGAGGCTGCCTTTTACCTGGACGGATCAAGCGTGGTAATACGGTGATACACGATTTCTAGTTCACTAATTATAGTTCCTTCATTTGTGCAATTAATTGCTCTGATTGATCAGAATCTCCGCGACTACGAGGCTTGCAGGCCCGTAGAGCCGCGAAGTCTACGGACAGGGTCGTACTTCGTTTTTTAAGACAGTCGAGGCTTTCTTCATAGATACGTACGTATACTACTGCTGTGCCAGGTGAGATCTGAGTCAGTATAGAGCTGACCACGTATTCCAGAAAATAGTCGTATGTATACTGCGCACGAGACGAAACAACGTCGATAAAAAAGTAATCATATGTCATACGGCAGATTGATTGTTGATTTTAAGACGCAATGTCGTGCACGAAGCCCGGCTCGCCTCGCGGAGAGGGTGATGGAGCCTCGGGTTGGACGCCGAGAATAAGAAAATCGATGATGTTGAAATATATATATTATTTTATCCAGATGATCCCGGTGCAGCAGAGAAAAAAGATAAGACTGCGAGGAAGGAACGAGAGGGTTCCGTCTTCTCTTTCAACTCTTCTTCCAAAATATATCCAGTTCCAACTACCCCTTTATTACTTATATAACCATCTTATGGCCCACATCAGCCTTGCTACGGTCATTCCGTGGTCCAATAGAAATTGCTTAGGATCAGTTCTTCCAACGTCAAACTATGCACCAGGTCCTCAGCGTATCATATATATCAGGTACGTATTCGAACTCACATGTTACTCCGACTCCATTACTCCGACTCACTACCTGACCCCTTGAGTCTACAACCGTCCTGCCAGTGATATATCTCACAATACTAATATATGAATAATGACACAGTTTCCTGATAGATCAATACCCTGGTACATTGTATGATCGTTTAGATTTAGTCTGTTTGGCATAGGGCTCGGGCTTATGTTGGTGTTTTAGGGTGGGTTTGTATTCCAGTACATTTTAACCATTTTCTCGGACATGTGGTAAGACACTAGGGGACTAAGGCACCCACTTACAAGTACCACCGGCGTAGTGATAGAGCTGACCACGTGTTCCAGGAACTAGTCGTATGTATATTGGGCACGAGAAGAAATAACGTCCATTAATATAGTCCATCCGGTTAAATTTTGCCATCTTGTGACCTCCACTTTTTCTCGCTCAATTTTGAGAATTGTAAGGCGAAACAAACTTCGCAAGAACCGCGGGGTCGAGAGGAACTCAAATCCGGTCTCAACTTTTATTTTGAAAAACTTGGCCATTTTTGGCCATTTTTGAGAAAAATTGGCCACTTTTGGCCACTTTTGAGAAAAAATGGCCCAAATTTGGAAGGGAAAAAAAACGTACCTTTTGCTCGTGTATACTGCTGTACATTAGGAATAGCACGCGCCGACGCCAATATCGACGATGCTTTTTTTCCC
>MEHQ01001137.1:129892-182425 GCA_008828725.1 Saccharina japonica | reverse complement strand
CATAGGTCGCCTACAATGCATGTATGGATCAGAGCCTAGGAGGCAATATGCTTGCGTCGTAGACTGGATCAAACACTCCACTCAAACACCACGGTAGACAGAGGCGGTGAACACAACATGCATAAGCCGCTCTCTAACGATGGCAATAGCCCGACATGGCTTATGGGGAGATTATAATGCACGGGATTACGGCGGTACTAGTAAGCCCTTTTCAACGATTAAAACGGAATCAAGGGTTGGTTATCACCTGGTACATATAATGACCGTACGGTGTGCTTTGAAATATACGTTATATACATTTCTCAGATCTACACGTGCACCTGGTTCAGATATAAAACGGAATCAAGGGTTGGTTATCACCTGGTACTGACCGTACGGTGTGCTTTGAAATATACGTTATTAAAGTACATATCTCAGATCTACACATGCACCTGGTTCAGATATAACGACGACCGCATGTCCCACATATAATATATACCAGGTATATATTAAATAGACTACTGCCGGTAATTATAATAATATTGTTTGTCGATCGAAAAATGGATATGCCTACTACGTAACACGAACCACATAAGACCCAGCCAACCTTGCACCGGGCAATTGGTATTGTTCCCCCTGTCGAATACACTAGTGTGCCACACACACACACAGGTTGGGCATTATGGGGGTCGTACGGGGGTCGTACACCAGGTATACGGTATATATTTCAACTTAAAACCCTCAGTTCGCACGATCCAAAATATCCCATGCAAATTTCAAACATGAGTTTCGACGGAGTCCTCGATTTCACAGCGGTCGTCTTATTATGTTCATTTACATCTACTGGGTATTTTAATATTAGTACAATACGGCAAACTCGAATCATGGACATTCATACGTACGCGGCCGCAGTTATGGGATCACTTATCATCGCTATTAATAGTAAATATGGGAGCATACATACAGCTAAGGTCGAGGCCAGGACTCCACCTGCCAGCAGTTACCTTAGACGCATAGCAGGACAGCTGGGCTAGAAGCGAGGGTGATATATTGAGTACGTACCTCATGCGAGAAGCTCAAAACAATAAGCCAACACGCCTATACGACAGTGTCCCCTATACGACAGTGTGGCACTGTGCGTGTGTTCTTCACATTAAACCTTCCTTTGTACCCGTCGACATCCAGCACACCCAGTGTCCGTGCCGATTATTCATCCTAAAAAGGTACCAGTTCTGTGGTCACAAACCTACGACACAGAGATACTACGCTCAGTGCAGTAAGCAGAGCAGACAATGCAATGCCACATACCACAGGCACTCCTTTTTATCGTATATACAGATATCAAACAGTATTGACAGTAGACGCTCAGGAAGTATGTCACAACCAGTAGTTGAACTTCCCGACCGAATACGTGTCGGAAGCAACCACGCAATCACAGAGGGTATAAGCCCGTACACGTTCGTTACACCATATTATGGCAGAACGTAACCGCGCATGCACGTACCGGGCACAATTACAAATGGATATATACCATACCAGAATATCATAGCCCGTGCGGGTGCGATATCAGGTACCAGGCATATATTACAGGTACTAGGGAAGGGAAATACGATGCCAGCAAGCGATTTACGCGTACGTACAGTAGGACTTTGATCACACGCGGCGAGTCGATGGCACCATACCAATCACCGATACCTTTGGTCGGGTTGGAGTAGGATATCTATTCTCCCTACGGCAAAACCAACCCAACCAGACCCAGTCAGCCATTACCTGCCACAGTTAGTAGTGGTTCCACTGTCTGTGTCGTACACCGCGGTGTAACAATCATTTATTATTAGTGGTAAAACCAAGGGTGCACAAAAAAAAAAGTTATCGACACCCCCCCCCCCCCCCCCCTATATTGGAGGGAAGAAACCGGACCGTTGTGATCCCAGAAAACAATAGGTCATTTTTTTTTAAATTACCGCCCCCCCCCTATTTATTTTCCGTATTTCAGGGAACGGTACACACTACGGTAGAATGTAACTGTCCGTAGCATGGGCATTGTACCGAGATGATCAGGTGCAGGCACCGCCCACCTCGATCACTCTACTCTCTACTCCTACTCCTCTCTCTCTTCCCTCTTCTCTCTCCTCTTCTTCCTTCCATTAATCCCTAGATCAATCTTCCTTTCCAATATGGCCACGATAAGCGCCTTTTCAAACCATGACTTTATTCTTCTTCACAAGTGATCTTTACAGACACTTCGGTGCCACCTCTGCCATCTCTCTCCACAGAGACAGAGCCTCGACACACGCGTCATTTTACAGGTTATCGAGCCTCGATATTAGGTCTACGCACCAACGCTGGACCACGGCAACGACGTCTCCGGCAGAGAGCTCTCACGTCTCTAATTCGAAGAAATTTCAAGTTTTCAAATGCGGAGGAGATACGTGTTTTTGCTCCAAATATCAGAAGATTATCATCTACCCGACAGCATCGACATCGACTCTCATCATCGATTTTCATCAACTTCGTTCGGCAGGGTTACTACAAGGAGTACTGCTTTCACGCTTCTACGCGCGAGGCAGGTAAGGAGACTGCTGTCACGCTTTTACGCGGGTAGCACGTACGAGTAATGAGTCCGGTTTCACGCTTCTGTCGCGAAACTCGTACTCGTACATTCAACATCGGTTTCACGCTGTAATTGCAAAAATAAGCCACCGACTATTTTTGTAACATCACGCGCAAACCTTTGTTTTCGATACTATTATACTTTCAAGCTGTAAGCACGAAATAAGTCACGAAACCATTTCTGCTCATCACACGCGAAGCAAGTTCCGCACTGCTTCCATGCTGTAAAGCAAGAAGAAACGTTACAAGACCTCTGTTTCTTCGCTATCACAATTAACGTAAGTTTCGAGCCGGCTCTTCGCTATTTACACGCGTAAAGTCGTTATCCAAACCGTTTCTTGGAGCTACTACGCACGAAGTACGCACAAATAGATTTATCCTCGTGCAAGTATCGCCGAGTAGACCTGCACGTGCTGAATCATACCAGCCAGGTCGTTGACGAATCTTCTACGCAGCGTAGCATCGGGGGGATTACGATTACGGATTACGGGATTACCTCCTGCCTCAATTCAGGCATCCTTTTCCAGCAACGGCTTCGCGCTTTTAGGCGAAAGCACGACTCGGAAGGAAAAAGCATCCTCGCCCATTCCATATGGGGAGGAGGCCAACCAGCGTTGCATCACGCAGCCAGGCCGTTGATGCAATCGGCGGCATAGCCTGCCACGGGAGAGAACTCCTGTCGGTTTATCTGCTACTATCAGCTTCTACGTCTACTTCGACTACTGCTGTACAAGCAACACTACAACATCACTACCTCGACTTCTGGAAGCATCGATGGTATACCCTGCGGCAGCAATTCATTCAAATTTTGCTTTTCATGCTTTCTTTCAGGATCGGAGGCGACATGATCAATACCTACCATCTCACCAGGATTCAGCTCCACAGCAACACCACCAAAGCGTTCATCAAGCAGCTCGCCATCGCCATATCCAGCGCATTAGGGACCAGCTACGTATTCGGCGACATCTGGGCTAAAGGACAAACACTGCTTGGCCGGGATTTGCTCATTTTTCCCAAAGCAAATAGGGAGTTCCAACTTTTCTTGTTGCGTTCCTGGAACATTTGCTATTTACAGCGCACAAAACGCGGCCCAACAACGACATCAACCGGCACGAGCAACACGGCCCAGCGCCCAGCACGTCATTACGGACTGACTGCGAGGACAGGTCTTCACCACCTCTTTAGGGTTCATCGCCATCAACATCATCTCACAGCTTCTACACGTACATCTTTTGGTCTGCTCTGCTTCGACTACGACCTAGTTCTTCACAACAAGACCGCCTACAGAAGATCCTCATCAGCAGCACCACTTCTTCTTCAACTACAGCACGTCTACACAACATCAGCACGAAACACGAAGATCACCATCATCATGAGTAGAAGCAACTACGTGCTACAGCTGTATTGTACTGCTGTAGGTTGTCCTTTTCTGTCTTTTCCTTATCTTGTTTTTCGTGTGGGGCGTATCTTTGTAGGTATCTTTTTTAAAATACTTTTTCTCTGTTGGCTTTGCTGTATGTAGACACGAGTACGTTCTACGTATGTAATCAAACATAATGCGCACTGCTGTATGCCGTCACGGGTACACATCTGCCTTGTTGTTAGTTGTTTCTCAGCTTTCCACAGCTTTCTTTTCTTTGAGTACGTATCCTAAATACACACTCACTATGTTGATTTGTACTTCACACATATCAGTGTAGCTGGACACATACATACCTCTGTCCACGTTTTCTTTTCGATTTCGTTCGATTTCTTAGTCCTAGGATCCATTGGAGGGGGGCGTAACATAGATACAGTAGACACTTTCTTACACTTTCTTTGCTACGACGTAGGATATAGCTCGCTGGTCAACACCACAGCATCACGAGTCTATTTTTCGATACGATTGCGCCCAACGTAGTCTATTGCCGTACTATCTGTACTCCTAATCTTATTGCGAGTACGTACGTACATACATGTACACAACTGAACAGTGCACTTTTCGCTGTACTTGACGAATGTCATCAGTTTCTACTTCGATTTCATGTTGCTCTAGGTATCTATTCGGGGCGACGTTGAACACCCATCATACGGGTTAGGGCTTCTTTTCTAGAGTATACATTCTGGTATTCACACCACGATTTGTTTTCTTCTTTGACTTTGCTTACACCAGGTACTACCTGTAGGGTTCATATGAGTACGTACGCACGTCTATACTCCACACTCTGGACACACGTCTCAGTTTTATCAGATCTCTTCAACTATCCCATGTTGATTGCTGGACAAATGAGTATTCACACGTACTGGTACATACAGTAGGTCATTGCTATTTTTGTCTGGGTACACACCCACCGACTTTCTTTGTTTCTGCAAGATTACGTACTATTTCCGTAGCTCTGTTATTGTAGCATTCAATTGAGGGGGCGGGTTGCAAGTACAGCAGATAACTTTCTACGCTTTTCATTGTAGGTTATGACTCAGTGTCGTGCACTATGACTCAGTAGTCATGCACAACCACAATTAGCTTTTCTGACATAAGTACAACCATATTGTCACCGTCATCACACGGGACTGAATATGTAGTGAACTTTGTGTTTACTGTTTTCCATATTGCCGCTGCATTCGCGCAGGACTGAATACGTTGTACCATTCTTTCATTCTTCACTCGTTCATTTTGATTTTTGAGTATCAGGTTTCTACACCGTAGGCATTACTCTAGCTACTGACTTTCATCACGGGGGCGTGTTAGCATATAGACATTGAGATCCATACGTATATATTGTGATGTGCAGTCACTACGCACTGATACGAGTATATGAGTATCTTAGTCTAGATACTCGGGTAATTGCAATATGCGGATAGATTACGAGTTTGTCTTACTCGTAGTGCGCCACATTATATGCCCCAAGCATCTTCATCAGGAAGGATGCTGAGAACGTTGCTAGAATGTCACTATAACGTTGTAGAGAATATTGCAGGGAACGGTACACACTACGGTAGAATATAACTGCCCGTAGCATGGGCATTGCACCGAGATGATCAGGTGCAGGCACCACCCACCTCGATCACTCTACTCCTCTACTCCTCTACTCTACTCCTCTACTCCTCTTCCCTCTTCTCCTCTTCTCTTGTCTTCTTCCTTTTCCATTGATCCCTGAGATCAATCTTCCTTCCATTATGGCCAAATAAGCGTCTTTTCAAACCATAACTGTTCTTCTTCTTCACAACAAGTGATCTTCACAGACACTTCGGTGCCACCTCTGCCATCTCTATCCACAGAGACAGAGCCTCGACACTCGCGTCATTCTTTCACCCCGAGGCTCCATCACCCTCTCCGCTATGCGAGCCGGGCTTCGTGCACGACATTGCGTCTTACGGCACCCTCTCCCCTTCAAGTACCCTTCCCCTTCAGCAGATAACATGTTTGAGGTACGTGCACTGTTTGGGTACGAGGCAAAAGGGAATACCCCTGACCAATAATTATTGATTTTACCTGATTGGCGTAGTAGGGCTAGTTTGTTTCGTCTTGTACGCACCGACAGCGTCAAGTATTTTCTCGAGTATGTGGTAAACACTTCCCCTTCGTTTGTTTGTGATTCTCGATCGCGACGGTTCGTTTTCCATCTTGTCCGTTTTAGGCTCGGGGTGTTCGTTTACCATGGTATTTGTATGAGGTATGAACAATCGGGCTCCTTAGCCCAAATTGGTCGGACTTTCATTTTTGTGACGAATAATGTTTCAGAGTATACTTCGGTCATGAGATTTCGCATCCGGCAGCACTTTTATTTTCCTCCAAAATCATTTTTTTCGGTGAGGTATGACGCTCCTTAAGTGAGGAGCTCAGAAAAAACATGGTCGCACCTCTATCGTAGCATGCGTCCGCGATTCCCAGTCCTCTTCGTAGTTCGACCGGTTCGTCTGACGCGCGGCTGATTGCAGCCCCGAGGTGTTGGCGGTCGCACATGGAGTGTAAGACTCCTGGTCACACCCTCAGAGGATGATCACAGCCTCGCCGGGGTACACTTACTTCGATGAAGCTTCGTTTATGTTCGTAAATGCATCGTCAGATTGGTGTCAAGTCATTGTACTAGTCGTCCCACAGGGTGGGGCAGAGACAAGGAGTGCGCTCCCCGAGGTCCAGGTGTTTTTGCACTACAGACCGAAGAAAAAGTGCGGAGTAACCTATAAGTGGTCAAAGCCCAAACCGACACCAAAACTGGCTTCTAACTTTCTGTCATACGTACAATTTCAAACCAACAGTAGTTTGCCACCAAAATCGACGCTCACAGGGCAATTATCTCGTCGACGTGCTGCCAGCCGGACCTATTTCAGTTGAGGAACAGTTCGTCGCCTCCGGGCGGCAGGTTTCCCCTTGTTAGAGTTGCAGACCTCGAACTGGCAACCTCCTCGGAGTCGCCCACGCGCCCGCTCATGCATTCGCGTTACGCTTCGGAGGTGGCAGATACACCGGCCCGCCTTCCTCTGGCCCACCTGCGGTCACTCACAGTCAGCCGCTCCGGATTCACCCCTCGCAGCTGTTGTAGCCACGGCCTCGCCCTTGTTTGCCCTGCTCGAACGCTTGGCTCCGGACCAGCACGCTTCGTCCCTGCGGGTCGGGGCACGCCTACCGTCGCACCTGTGAGTGTTTGCGTCCGTTCCTCAAGAACGGCGACGCCTACATCGACGGTGTTGGGGGTTGAACGGGAGCAGTCGGACGGCTCAGGGCAGCTTATTTCGTACATCAGCCGCGCTACCCTCGATTCTGAGTAGTACTGGACGCCGCTCGACTTGGGAGTTAGCAGCATGTCTGGCCCATCGAGCGCCTTTGAAATTATCTTTTGGGACGAACAGTCCAGCATATGTTCGGACCACAAGGCACTGGAAAGCATCGGAAATGTGGGGATCACAAGGCGCGCGTCCAGCGATGGCACGAGTTTTTTACCACTTTCGACTATACACACTTGAGCACCACAAGGACAGCGCCAACGGAAAAGCGAATTTTCTGTCGCGTTTGCCAGGGCCTGCCACGGAACACGACCGCAGTGGGTCTACCGGCCTCATATGATGGCACAATATTCTTCATTTGGGTCTGCGGGTTTCGCATTCGTTCTTCACCGACGCCTGTGGTATCGGCCTTGATGGGTTGGTCCCCCGCCCTTAGAGTGCTGTGTTGGAGGGGCTCGCTTTCGCCTCTTCTGATTTCCCCGATTTTCACGCACACGGGCGCGTATGAGCATTGACGACCTTGCTGCTCTTCCGGGAACATTTGTCAGTCGTATATCTGCCACTGTCGCCATCGTCGATCGCCTTCCCGGCCGCGGAGAAATCTAGCCTACCGCCGACAATTCCGTTTCAGTTTTTGCCGTACCCCCTGAGGGGGGCACGGGTTCTGCAGAAGCCCCAGCTACCGTGACGGCTGGTGCCGAGCTTGTTCCTTCCCCGACCACCACTTTATAGGCAGCCGATTCCGCCGCGAGCACTGATTTGGCTGCGGCCGCGCCTTCGTCGCCTGGCAACCCGGTGTCTCCGACAGCCTTTTCACCTTCGGGCCGCATCTCCATGCGAACGTGACGACAAACAGACGCTGTCACTGGCACTGCGCCGCATGCTGTTGGGTTCGGCTTCGGACCCGGCGCCCCTCGACCATTTGCCCGGTGTGACAACACCCCGCCGCGATTTCCACGGCAGCGACCGTCTCTGGCCGTCGTTGCCACCCGTGCCCCTGCCGCGTCGCCTGTCACGACGATGCCTATCCCGTCCGACCGCGACGGCGCCAAGCCTGTGAGAACTTCTCTTTTCAGACGCTTCCCCCCGCCTGGTGTCCCGTCCACCACAACGGCTGGCTGGGATACCCTCGGCGTTGCTGCTGAACTGTAGATTGGTATTTCCGGCGTACTTTACTCGCACGGCAAATTTGCACACCAAGGGGGCATAGGAGCAACATGCGGAGCCGGCGTGGCAAGCCACGGCGCGCTACATAGTCCTTGGCCGGTCGCCGGCCCTGCCAGCAGACTGCTTGCCGTCTTTTCTTTCGGAATAGCGCCCCTCCTTCTCGGACTTTAAGAGCTTGCTGGCCCGTCAATCCGACTGCACACCATCGACGACGCCATTTTCCCGTCCGTCCATCAATTGACTCCGCCGCCTCCCCCGCCGGACTCGCAACACCCGATGGGGCGCGCCCCTCACGTTTGTTAACAACTAGCGTGCTCGCACTTACATCCGATGGTTTCCTCCCATCTCGGCACACTGCGTACCCTGGGGATGCTGGAACATTTTTACTGGTGAGTTGCTGTGAACATCTGCCCCCGGAGGTGCCTTCGCAACTGCCTAAAGTTCCAAGCACGGAATAACTCGCGGCTGACATTTTCGTTAGCCCATCATCTCGATGCCCCTGCCAGAAGGGCCCGGCATCCCCATCAGCGTCGACTACTTCTGCCCTCCTCCGGGCACGCTTCGAGGTAACGTTTACATTGCTTGCTCTTAACTTGTCGTTTTAGTCGCGGGGCCGACATGCCTGGGACCACGGCTAACCTTTTGAACGCACGGATATATCCCCTCCTGGGGATGCTCACGCAACTTACTCTCAAACAGCAGCCTCCAGTTTTTCTAGAACATTTGGAACGCCGTGCACAGGCTATCTCAGGCTACACCAAGTTGCCACCGGCACCAGCGAACGTAGTGTGCATGCTCGAGGGGGTATTTCTAAACGAGAAAGATTGAGCTTGTTTTCGCTCCTCAGTCGTGGTGGCATATAACACTTTTTGGGTCCACGGTCTAGTCTGTCGCGTGTGGTGACCGTATCACTATTGATTGTCATCGTTGGCTATGGTCGCAATAACATCCGGGTTGAAGGCCCTCCCTCTAGATTCAACGGCCATTTTAGAACGTTTCCTGAATTGCACGTTGGACGGTTCAGCCGCCGTGCTAGTCCTGTTTGAAAGAACGTTTGTGTGGCGATAGACGAACACCCAGATATGGCGTCGATGCATCGGAGAGAGCCGCAACAAAGGTGAGGTGGTGTTTGAAGTGTCTCAAAGCGTTTAGGGGGTGTCTATATCTCGTGTGTGTTGTATACTAAAAACAAATAGTTCACCCCTCCTGACACCCGCCACCCCCATTATCCGTCCTGATTCTTCATCGTACTGTACTACTGGTGTTACTTGAAGAAAAAAAACAGTTTTGTGGTCAACTACGACACAGCGTACGATTACATGCGCAATTGTCTCGCCGGCATATATAGCAATGCAGGAATGCATCCGTTACGGTCGGCGCCCAAGGGGGTTGAGAAGGGGAGGGGGCAGCGGTCCTGGGAAATCTACGGTTAGTCAAAGTAGAAGGCAGACGGCAGACAGGGTAACAAGGTACCAGACCGACTAACTATTAATAGTAGTAGGAGTGTGGTCTTCACAACAAGGTAGAACCTGCCTATTCGGCTCGTGGTGTTCGTACATACCACCAACTACTACTTGCTGCGGCTGCCTTGAAGGTCTTTTGTTATGCTTTGGTTTCCCGCCCTTCGGTTTATTTCGTCCTTGTTCTCATACTAATAACAGTTATTGAAGAAGTATTGCATGTTTGTCTTGGTGGGTGGCGCACCTCCTCCTCCTGGTTGGTCTTGAATCGTTCTGTTGGTCGTGTTGTTTTGGTTTTTTGTTTTTAATTATCTGTCGTGTCTCTCCTCCTGGGGGGCACGAGATTTCTTTAGTTTTCTTTTGTTTGAATATTTCCTTTTAGTTTTGTAGTTTGTTTCGTTTTACGTATATGGTACTTATATATAATATATCAGTACGTGTCTGGGTTGTAAAG
This sequence comes from Saccharina japonica, assembly GCA_008828725.1. Lineage (NCBI taxonomy): Eukaryota > Phaeophyceae > Laminariales > Laminariaceae > Saccharina > Saccharina japonica. The sequence continues at coordinate 172,048 of MEHQ01001137.1, read as the reverse complement.
CTCGTTCGGCCTCCTTTGCTGCCATTCGCTCAAGCGAGGTCGAGTTGGCGCACCCCACCTCTCAGATTTTCTGCACTCCGACCTAGCCCGGCGGAGTTCATGAGATGTCCCCACCGCCGCTTTACACTTTGGCCCCAGCCTGCGACGCGTGCTACGGTAGAGGTAGCATTTTTTGGATGGATCGTTTTCTGAACAATCGGGCTCCTTAGCCCAAATTGGTCGGACTTTCATTTTTGTGACGTGTAATGTTTCAGAGTATACTCCGGTCGTGAGATTTCCCATCCGGCAGCACTTTTATTTTCCTCCAAAATCGTTTTATCGGTGAGGTATGACGCTCCTTAAGTGAAGAGCTCAGAAAAAACATGGTGCACCTCTATCGTAGCATGCGTCCCGCGCTTTCCCAGGTCCTCCTTCGTAAGTTCGACCGGTTCGTCTGACGCGCCGGCTGATTGCAGCCCCGAGGTGTTGGCGGTCGCACATGGTGTAGACTCCTGGCTCACGCCCTCAGAGGATGATCACAGCCTCGCCGGGGGTACACTTACGTTCGATGAAGCTTCGTTTATGTTCGTAGATGCATCGCCAGATTGGTGTCAAGTCATTGTACTAGTCGTCCCACAGGGTGGGGGCAGAGACAAGGAGTGCGCTCCGAGGTCCAGGTGTTTTCGCACTGCAGACCGAAGACAAAGTGCGGAGTAACCTATAAGCGGTCAAAGCCCAAACCGACACCAAACTGGCTCGTAACTTCTGTCATACGGACAATTTCAAACCAACAGTAGTTTGCCACCAAAATCGACGCTCACAGGGCATTATCTCGTCGACCTGCTGGTCCAGCTGGGCCTATTTTCAGTTGAGGAACAGGTTGTCGCCTCCGGGCGGCAGGTTCTTCCCCTTGTTAGAGTTGTTCCCCTCGAATCTTGCGACGCCCTCAGAGTCGCCCACGCCCCGCTCATATATTTGCGTTATTCTGGAGGTTTGGCAGCATGACAGCCGGGCCAACGGCCCTTCCTCTGGCCCACCTGCGGCACCCCAGTTTTCAGCCGCTCCGGATTCACCCCTCGCAGCTGTTGTAGCCACGGCCTCGCCCTTGTTTGCCCTGCTCGAACGCTTGGCTCCGGACCAGCACGCTTCGTTCCTGCGGGTCGGGGCACGCCTACCGTCGCACCTGTGAGTGTTTGCGTCCGTTCCTCATGAACGGCGACGCCTACATCGACGGTGTTGGGGGTTGAACGGGAGCAGTCGGACGGCTCAGGGCAGCTTATTTCGTACATCAGCCGCGCTACCATCGATTCTGAGTAGTACTGGACCCCGCTCGACTTGGGAGTTAGCAGCATGTCTGGCCCATCGAGCGCCTTTGAAATTATATTTTGGGGCGAACAGTCCAGCATATGTTCGGACCACAAGGCACTGGAAAGCATCGGAAATGTGGGGGATCACAAGGCGCGCGTCCAGCGATGGCACGAGTTTTTTACCACTTTCGACTATACACACTTGAGCACCACAAGGACAGCGCCAACGGAAAAGCGAATTTTCTGTCGCGTTTTCCAGAGCCTGCCACGGGACACGACCGCAGTGGGTCTACCGGCCTCATATGATGGCAGAATATTCTTCATTTGGGTCTGCGGGTTTCGCATTCGTTCTTTACCGACGCCTGTGGTATCGGCCTTGATGGGTTGGTCCCCCGCCCTTAGAGTGCTGTGTTGGAGGGGCTCCCTTTCGCCTCTTCTGATTTCCCCGATTTTCACGTACACGGGCGCGTATGAGCATTGACGACCTTGCTGCTCTTCCGAGAACATTTTTCAGTCGTATATCTGCCACTGTCGCCATCGTCGATCGCCTTCCCGGCCGCGGAGAAATCTAGCCTGCCGCCGACAATTCCGTTTCAGTTTTTGCCGTACCCCCTGAGGGGGGCACGGGTTTTGCAGAAGCCCCAGCTACCGCGACGGCTGGTGCCGAGCTTGTTCCTTCCCCGACCACCACTTTATAGGCAGCCGATTCCGCCGCGAGCACTGATTTGGCTGCGGCCGCGCCTTCGTCGCGTGGCAACCCGGTGTCTCCGACAGCCTTTTCACCTTCGGGCCGCATCTCCATGCGAACGTGACGACAAACAGACGCTGTCACTGGCACTGCGCCGCATGCTGTTGGGTTCGGCTTCGGACCCGGCGCCCCTCGACCATTTTCCCGGTGTGACAACACCCCGCCGTGATTTCCACGGCAGCGACCGTCTCTGGCCGTCGTTGCCACCCGTGCCCCTGCCGCCTCGCCTGTCACGACGATGCCTATCCCGTCCAACAGCGACGGCGCCAAGCCTGTGAGAACTTCTCTTTTCAGACGCTTCCCCCCGCCTGGTGTCCCGTCCACCACAATGGCTGGCTGGGATACCCTCGGCGTTGCTGCTGAATTGTAGTTTGGTATTTCCGGCGTACTTTACTCGCACGGCAAATTTGCACACCAAGGGGGCATAGGAGCAACGTGCGAAGCCGGCGTGGCAAGCCACGGCGCGCTACATAGTCCTTGGCCGGTCGCCGGCCCTGCCAGCAGACTGCTTGCCGTCTTTTCTTTCGGAATAGCGCCCCTCCTTCTCGGACTTTAAGAGCTTGCTGGCCCGTCAATCCGACTGCACACCATCGACGACGCCATTTTCCCGTCCGTCCATCAATTGACTCCGCCGCCTCCCCCGCCGGACTCGCAACACCCGATGAGGCGCGCCCCTCACGTTTGTTAACAACTAGCGTGCTCGCACTTACATTCGATGGTTTTCTCCCATCTCGGCACACTGCGTACCCTGGGGATGCTGGAACATTTTTACTGGTGAGTTGCTGTGAACATCTGCCCCCGGAGGTGCCTTCGCAACTGCCTAAAGTTCCAAGCACGGAATAACTCGCGGCTGACATTTTCGTTAGCCCATCATCTCGATGCCCCTGCCAGAAGGGCCCGGCATCCCCATCATCGTCGACTACTTCTGCCCTCCTCCGGGCACGCTTCGAGGTAACGTTTACATTGCTTGCTCTTAACTTGTCGTTTTAGTCGCGGGGCCGACATGCCTGGGACCACGGCTAACCTTTTGAACGCACGGATATATCCCCTCCTGGGGATGCTCACGCAACTTTCTCTCAAACAACAGCCTCCAGTTTTTCTAGAACATTTGGCACGCCGTGCACAGGCTATCTCAGGCTACACCAAGTTGCCACCGGCACCAGCGAACGTAGTGTGCATGCTCGAGGGGGTATTTCTAAACGAGAAAGATTGAGCTTGTTTTCGCTCCTCAGTCGTGGTGGCATATAACACTTTTTGGGTCCACGGTCTAGTCTGTCGCGTGTGGCTTGCCTTGTCCGGCTTAACCAGCTGGGGAGGATGTTGCGTTGGGTATACCAGAGATCTCAGGGGTTTCCAGAAGAGGAATTGCGTGTGCCAAAAGGGGGAAATGAGCGAAAACCCCGAGACGGACGCCTTCTTCTGTATAGGCACAGCGTGCGTGGTGAGAGTAGCCCACAACTCTGTTCGACCCTTGGCTTCGCCTAGATTGCTCTGTGTTTTCCTATGTAAGACGAGTACCACCCGGGAGAGCCAAGAGATGGTTCAGCCGTACGTGTCTCAGGCCGCATGGAACAACGGGATCGCAGGGGGCAGTCGTTCTTGTGAACTTGATGAGGGCTCGAGCGTGATATTGTAACAATATTCACGGGAGGCGTGGTTCGGTTTGGTCTGGAAACGACAATATGTGGTGTTTTAGTATACGGGCAAGCTTTTTCTTGAAGGTCGGTGGCGAGGCATTGATATCCCATCACGTTGTTTTTTCTTGTGGCCTAAGGAGGTATGCGATGCTACTCCATCGCGAATAACACGCACACCGCTCGCTCTGTGACACAGACTGCATTTTTTTGTGTAAATATGTGAAATATGCTCTACGGTAGCCATGCCCTGATGGTTCATCAGCCATGACCTGATGGCTCATCAGCCGAGATACGGCGACCGGGCAGTTGCAGCTCCACCTCCACATGTCCTAATCACAGCGTAGACTACGCAGACTGTTTTCCTGGCAAGGTATGGTATGGCACGGTACGGTATGGTATGGTATGGTATGGTATGGTATGGTTCTTGGCGGATTCCCCGTCGTGGGCGTGTGTGCGCGGCTTCTGAGTTAAATCAGGCAGCCCGCCGCAGAGGTAAGCACTCCAGCCGGTGTCAAACTGGAGCTTCAGCTCTCAGAAACTCATTTGGAAAGAAGAATGGCGCTCAAGGCCAGTGCTTATACTACCGGTATCGCCCTAGCCCAAGAGGACAGGATGAAGAGGAGGAGATAAGCAAAAGAGAGAAAAGAGTGAAGGAGAGCGCGTGTGCACGGTCGATCGATCACGGAGCGCCCAACTTTCAAGACCCCGGCATGCGGCATGACCCTACGTAAAAACCTGGAACGAAAAGCTACTACTCAATGATACGTATATAGCTTGGGTGAACTCAAACCGACAACTCGGGGTACCACCGCACATACGGAACCGTAGCAACTGGTTCAGACTGCTTCCACCGCATACACACTGAATCGGCATTATACATACCGCTGTTTGTACTATCGTAGCACTTTGTGCTCCTGCTGTGGCTTACTCGCTACAGACGGCTATGTTACCGATCAGCGACTCGGCATATACTTCTGGCTGCTGCTGGGTAGCATGGTAGATATCTTTAACACCACCCCTCGATGGAGGTGACACAGTGAAATGGTAAGGTGTGGTATCGTATGTTGTGGCAACTCGGGTACACAGAGCACTTTGGTATATGTTGCTGTGCGAGGTCGTGGGTATAGTAGCAGGACCAGTAGTAGCAGTATTTGTAGTTTTTGGTGCCTTGGAACAAGCATAGTGGTGCTGTACGATGTGCTTACTACAACGTTTCTCAAAATTGTGTGACACGGTTTGAGGGAAGATTATTTTGAGCTCCGCTACCTGCATGTGAAGGGCATCTAAACACTTACAGTTAGGTACTGCCGTTACTGCAGCAGTAGTAGCACGCGAAGAGCAAGCGCTGTTTCTTTTGTAGAAGAGCTGTTCGCGGGCCGCAGTGGCACTGAAGCCACGACACATACCAACCACACAAGCAGGCAGGTTCAGAACGCACCTTACCTACAAATAGTATACATATACGAAGTAGTATTATACTTAATATTATAATCAGCTGTGAGATCGAAGATTTCGTCGGAACTCGTCGAAACTCATCTTTGCAAGCTTAAGCTGCGTATCATGCCATTAATAGTGATACTTCGATCGCGCGTAACATGGCTGTGGGTATATGACAATACCTCTTTAGCTTGCATCTACATCAGACCTATCTATGCCAACATGAAATACATGAAAGACAAGGATTTTTCTTTTTTCTTTTAACCTCGTTCGTAACATGGCGGTGGATATAAAATAAAGCCGTCATGCAAGAATATATATATATATATCCTACATGTACATAGCATACACCTACCTTGCTTGCATCTACATCAGACCTGTCGCCTACAGTATGAAAGACAAGGATACGTTGTTTTTTCTTTCAATCTCGTTCGTAGCATGGCTGTGGGTATAAAGTACTGACGTCATGCAGGATATATATAGAGCAGTGGCCAAAATCGGGTATACCCGATGGGTTTGTGGCCAAAACAGGGTACCATTGTATTTTAGTGACCGCGACGACCCCAGGGCGCCATCTCATTGGCCAGCGCAGGCCACCACCCGACGCTGGCCACAAACCCATCGGGTATACCCGATTTTGGCTACTCACCCCCCAAGAGGTACCCGATAATTGTACCCACCTACCCGAAAATGGCCGGGCTGTTCGACCACCACGGCCCAACAGCCCACCACGCACCAGACGACGATTACGACTAATTTCATCGAAATCCATGCCCCCAGCCAGCCCTGTTACCGACGGAACCATCTGCTTGATAGATATCCATCCATCTGCTCGACAAGTATCCATGATTTGGTTGATTCGCGCAGCCTCTCACACCCACCCAAACTTGCCACCTCGAAACACTGCACAGCAGTAGTGGTGCCACTTCGAAACACGGCACAGCAGTAGTGGTTCAAAACACGGCCCAGCCGTAGTGGTTGGTTCACAGTGCTATCTCTCCCTCTCCCAACCAAAAGCCACCTCATCACGGCACACCAGTAGTAGTAGTTGATTCGCTCCCTCTCCCACCCAAAAAGCACCGCTCTTTCTCTCCCTCCTCGACGAGCCACCAGCCACCAGCCACCGCACAGCACAGCAGCAGTAATATAGTAGCTCGTAGAGCAGATGGATCCGTCGGTAACAGGTTGGGACTCGGCCGGAACTCGACTGGATACGTCGTAATACGTCGTGATACGTACCTGGTACGCAGGTGCGTGGTACGTAGTAATCGTCGTCTGGTGCGTGGTGGGCTGTTGAGCCGTGGTGGTCGAACAGCCCGGCCATTTTCGGGTAGGTGGGTACAATTATCGGGTACCTCTTGGGGGGTGAGTAGCCAAAATCGGGTATACCCGATGGGTTTGTGGCCAGCGTCGGGTGGTGGCCTGCGCTGGCCAATGAGATCGCGCCCTGGGGTCGTCGCGGTCACTAAAATACAATGGTACCCTGTTTTGGCCACAAACCCATCGGGTATACCCGATTTTGGCCACTGCTCTTTCTTATTTATATGTGCCGCGAGAACCACGAATCACGTTTTCATTGTACAGGCCAGCCGCAACCGATGAGTGCAGTTACTACCACACATATATATATATATTTATTTCCATCCCATTAATTATCTTCGCACTTCCGTCTTTTTCCCTCCCTAGTCGTAGTTCAGATCCGGGGTCACAAAGTAGGCTCCTCTCCCTCCTCCCCCACTACGGCTCTTGCCTTGCACTTCTATCGCGAGAAAGCTTCACAGCATTTCCCCCCCTTGTCGGCTAACGTCGAACTGTGTCTACCCGCATAAATAGGATCTCTAGAAGTTGGTGTCATTTGATCGAATGGAAACCTAGCCAAGGGAGATTCGAACCTATGCAGCTTTCTAGTTCAAGATGAGGCCATTCGGAGGACCCCCCGGGGCGGGCCCCTGCATTACCGAACACTCCTAGGTGCACACTAATACATCCAATTAAATATACTCCATGCATGCACGTTAAGACACGATTACAACCAAACCACTATGTCTAGTTCGCAAAAATGCCGCGAACAAAAAAAACGGCGCACGTCTCGACTTACAAGATGATTGGTAGATAAGAACAGACCCACCTACGGCAGCTCCAAAGATCTCCTCATGGCCAAAGAAGAGAGAAGGCGCACCGAACGTAATCTGTGCCTGTGGCTCTAGGCTTTCGGGTTGTAACGAACCCCTCTCGTGTCTCCGTAATGCCGTACGTGGAAAAACTATGGGGGGTGCGGTTGCCCACGACTATTCCGCATCATCTCCTAATTATTAGCCACTGAGCACTGCCGTCGCGATATACTTCACGCGAAGTCCAGACGGATCTGTGACCGCAACTATCCTATCTGACCCTCCCGTGAATTCACGGAAAAACTATACCAGGTATTTTACACCCAAAAAAATATAATTGCTATGAGAGGTATCACACCGTCACCCCCCCCCCCCCCCCCGCCTGCCCCCCGGGCCTTAACCCCCCCCCCCTCCCTGATATCATATTCGACGCCTAGAGTTGTCGATGGCCAAAGCCTCGAAACCAAACGAACCTAAAAACTACCGCAATGAAATAATATTAATATCAAAGGAAATGTCAACAATCTTATCAACGATCCTATCAACGATCTTATTATCGACGAGACGCGGACTGACAAGTCAGACACGCCCTGGGTGTGCTTGATAAACGAAAAACCGCAGGCCTCTGGCTCGAGGTATCAAGCTTTTGGTGGCGAGCACTCTACACTACAATGGTTTGACTGCTGTTCGCCCTTAAAAACTGGATCTAGCATACAGTATGCCCTCCCGCCAACCAAACGCCTACTTGTGATGTGAGCCTTAATGTGACGCCATCCTTGGAAAACGTGCAGCATAGGCTATAGTGCACACGGTAGAATTTAGTGTTCTAGCGTGCTCGCTGCTGTGCACGATTTTTTTAATCCATTCCAGAGTCGTAAAAAACAAAACGAGCTTCATGTCCCTTACTACTTAGGCTCGTCCTTCATTCGTTCGCGGACTTGTACTGTAACTGTACACACCTATACCGGCTGACCAAGGCCTCGGTTGGGGGTTACGTCCGCCTTCGACACCACCGACCGGCTTAAGGCCTGTCGCGCTACGTTGCGGCTCTACACCGCACACGCTTTACTGCTGCAAAAAACTGACCCCACACGGTATCCATCCAACTACCTGGTAGCTCGTGCTCCAAAACCGACGATGCAGTACAGTACTACGGAGGTTGCTGGCTGTAGAAAGCGCTACCCGCACGGCTAACAGACGAATCATTTGCCCCGTAAGGCTAACCAACGAATCATTTCCCGTAAGGCTGACAAACGAATCATTTCCCGTAAGGCTCAACAAACGAAGAACCCTTCGAGGCGGTTTCACAGAGGTTTTGCTGGCTAAAAAATAGTGCTACAGATAACAAACCCATTGCGGTTGGCGGCGCAAATCGCGAAGAAAAACAAAAACAACAATTGAAAGACATCTCACAATACGTGATGGAAGTATAGCCACTCGACTGCTGTGTCGCCAAAAAACGAGACCCGAAACGACATCCCTTACGACATATCACACGGTCGTTTGTTGTGCGGCTCTAAGCTGCGCGATGCCGCCCTCAACTTGCACCCTCAATCAACGGCGACGTCTTTTGCTTTTGTGCGTCAAATGAAGCAGGCAAAGCCAACAGGCAGGTAGAGGAGAGCCCGCCAAACGCGTGCTTCCTTACTTCTGAATCTTGATGAGCGCCAACAAAGCTTACTTTGTTTAGGAGCGCTGAAACACAACAGCTCAACGCACCTCAGACAGATCATGGCCTACAGCGAGCGGTAGATCATCTCGACTCTGCCGACAACATACGTTTCATCAGTTACCTGCCGAGAACATACGTTTCATCAGATATCTGTCCCGTACAGATCCCAACTGACAATTTTACGTTCGAATGATCTGTACAGTACAGATCCCCACCCGGCAAAAAACGTGGTGCGAAAATTATAGTGTACCGCACAGACCCCACCCAGAGAGCACGCCCGTACAGATCCCAACTGACACTTTTACGTTCGAATGATCTGTACAGTACAGATCCCCACCCGGCTATAAACATGGTGCGACAATTATAGTGTACCGCACAGACCCCACCCAGAGAGCACGTGCTACATAGCCCCGTAGCAATGCCACACCTTATGAGGGTGGCGTCTTAATATGTTCTGAGCTCCTCATTGTTACCCGAGACATGACTTCGAAATAATTTTTTTTGTTAGCGCATTCTGACCAATATTTGTATGCGCTGTATGCGCCGGTACTAAACCAAGTATACTAAAAGTGTCATACGAACCGGTAGTCACTCACTCGAGGAGCACAGCCAGTCAGCCAATAATATGGCGCCATAAAGCGGTGCCCCTACCATCGTGGGATTGCCCCTCCGTTTATTCTACGATACTTGGATCCGGATCCCCCCTCGGCCGAACGTTTGACAACAAAAAAAACAACAGTTATCTCCTACAACTCCGAGAGCCACCACCCATTGTGTTTCGATCGAAGGGGGTCCATGCTCAGCACGCGCCGGCAACCGCAGCAGAACCTAGCATGTATACGTATGTCACACACAGCTTGAAAATATTGACGGGTTTCGACGAAATCCTCAAATATCACAGAGCTCTCACGTTAGGTTGGAGAAATAAATATACATACGGCTATGTAACACGCAGGGTTTTTTTTGTTTCGTTTATTTGTTACAATGCCGAGAACCAACGTGCGAGCAGTGCGGTCGAACCGAGCCCCTACTCTTGTGCATGCATGCGCCGGGCAATCGCAGCAAGAACACGTTGTCATGCCACGGCATACCAGTTGACCTCCAATAGTATGCTACTCGTTCGCACGCCGGCGGCATCGGATGCCATCCCTCCCTGAACGACAACCGCAGCACAACCTACTGCACATACGCACGAGTAGCGCGTAGTCATTTTCGTGTTGCTTGCTTTTGTTACACGAGTGAACCATCCTACGGTTAGCAGATCGGGGAAGCTTCGAGTTGGGAGCCGGCCTTGAAGCAAGACTCGTCCGTTTCGAACGCCAAGTCTTCCGGCACGGTGTTACCGACAACCAGGTTCCTCTCGCTGCGTGAGAACTTGGCGCGACTGCCCCCGAAGACCTCATTGTTCTGACCATCGAAAACACCAACACATAAGGAACAGAGCGGCGAAAACAGAGCGTCAGAACCAAACAAAGTGGATCGGAAAAAGGAAGGAAGGACCGTATATACCAGCCGGTGTTTTTATGTTTTGGGGTGGAGTCGGGGCATGCCGGTTTCACATCGGGAGTTTCCAAAGTTGCGAATACAACATCGAGCTACAACAGTACGTACGTACATAACGTGTGGACCGTCTATATAGGCGAGAAAAGGCGGAACTCGATTTTCAATGTCAAGAAGCAGAAAAGCCAAACCAAACTTGACACGGTCGAAAACGACGATCCGGAACCGGGTGTACGGGGGAAAACTGCAAACACAACGGTAAGATGTTTCACATTTGCGCCGAAATATTTTTTTGACAGACGGAGCACACTTCCAACTGACTGAGGAACTACTGCTGTACAGTATGTACACGGCATCCCCTTCGTGTAGCAGAAGAAGATGTTTCACATTTGCGCCGAAATATTTTTTTGACAGACGGAGCACACTTCCAACTGACTGAGGAACTACTGCTGTACAGTATGTACACGGCATCCCCTTCGTGTAGCAGAAGAATTTTCGCTAGCATGTACCTGGTAGGCCAGTGGTTTGTTCATTAGTAGGCTAAGCCTACAGATATACGCAAGGTCAGTTTTGCGCTAGGTATGGAGAGCTCCTTAGCCCCTTTTGAGAACGGGTCCCGCGAATTTGGGGACAAACTACTTGGAGTTAGTCTGGGACATTTTTTTCCAGTTCTGAATGGGTTTTAAGTTACTTGCACGGCGAACGCTACAAAAAACGAGCTTGCCGTCTTCGTGATTACCGGCAGGATGCTTGTAGTACGAGGCCAAAATATTGTTTAGGAATTTGCTTTGGTTTCAAGTTTAAAAACAAAAATTTGGACGAGTTTTGTGTTTTTACAGCAGTGCGGAGGCAACTGCTTGGTTCCCCTGGTGGGTCTTGGAATATTTTCGCGCTTAGAGAGATTGCAATACTACATGTACTGTCAGGACAAGAGGACTCATGGGTTGGATGAGTGTAGACCTACAGTGTAGTACGGCAAGGACACTGTTATCATGACAGTGTGCCCCGACTAGGGAGGATGTCGGACACCGCCATCGGACGGTAAGCGTGCATTTTTCTAATACGTAGGATTGTCGGATTGGTGTGATCTGTCTTGACTGCAATTCATCCACCGAGATAGATGCGGCATTCATTTATGTATCCCCGGATGGGTTGCATACATGTATGTATACCTGTGGTTGGCTTGTATATTTATAGGGTCCCAGGGATAAGGGGGTTGAATGCCGCCTAAGGTTAGTGCTAGTAGTTCTTCTCGTGGTCCTAGACTCAAATGATAAAACACCTTTCACCTTTCTACTTATTACCTCATGGCATCTTGGGGTCTTCCTTCACCCGTTGCACTTAGGGTTATCAATTACCTCCCACCCAGGAAGCTCAGCTATTTTTGTTACCCCCCCCCAACGTAGCTCCGTCTCGAAAGGGAGGCGTGGTCAATGGTCAAATGACTAAGGCAAGCAACAAATGAGTACGCCCCCCCCCCCCCCCCCAACGCAGCCCCCATTCAAAGCGAAAATAAACGCCCACGACCTCAGGAAAGCCCTAAACCCTAACCCTGTTTCTGTGACGGCTGGGCTCACCCTGAAGACGTTGCCTTCCGCATCGTTGATCTCCCACACCCGGTCCTCCTCGTGGAACATCTTGTTTCGGTAGATCTGGTTGTGCATCACAACACCGTCTTCGTTCCAGTAAGCTTCCTGCGGGTCGGAGCCCTTGACTGTAACACGAGGGCGGGCGTTCCAGGGGTACAATGTGAAGGAGGCCGACGGAAGGAGGGGAAGCGGGGGGGTGGGAGTCGCGCGAGCGATACTCTACAAAAAAATATCGGAGGCGCCGTGCTGTGACAGGGATAGCACCCACTGGAAATAACTTGTGAGGCGTTTCAATTTTGAGGAGCTCAATACACCACCCACCAATCTTGGTCGTCTGAAAAATATAGCACCTTGAGAGCTACACGCTCGCTACACGAGCCCACGGGAGAAGTATCTGACGTAAACTATATTATTACTACCCGGCCTTGTTTTTATCGCCAGAAGGGTCCAGCACTTTCCTCCCTCGTCAACTCGCGCGTCGAATTGTGTTTGCCCACGTTATAGGCGTCGAGGGCAGGTTGTCGTGTCTTTTTAGCGATACATAAAAGTGCGTATATTGTATGGATAATCGAACCCGTGGTATCAACGCTATTAATAGTAGTATCCGAGGTTAGCCAATATACCACCCCCGCGTACGTCTTATGGAATATCCTACGTAGTATGTCGCTTTTCAGATGCCTCGGAGTACAAACAAGTTTGAAAAATAATATGTAAATATCGTCACCGACAATACAGCAGTCGAAACCCAGTCCGCGGTATAAACGGTTAGGTACCGTCCTATTAATAGCCCTTACCCTGGTGCCTGCCGCAAGCCATTGTAGTGCTGATGCGCAACGCACCCCTTACAAAATTCCACGTAGTGCACGTATCGCGGTCTAGATGATCTAAACCCTAACCTTCCGTTAAGATGTGTTGTTCAGGATCTGTATAACCAGTACCACTCTGTCCCGATATATAAGCATCGTTTTTATTGAATAATAATGTGTAAAAAATTCTTATATTTAGGGACAGTGGTATAGTTTAAGCACAAGGGATAGGTGCTGTTACAGGTCATGCAGACCAGGACTGGAGTCCCGTTTTGGGGACACATTACTTAAAATTACAGTGGTTTGTCCCCAAAACGGGACTCCAGTCCTAAAAGGGTTAACTGTCACTTAAAAACAATATCAACATTATGAAGTGGGGATCGGTCATCTGTCCGATGCGTCAATCAGTTTGCCTCCAAGGGCGTGGATGCGGTCGTCAGGGGGGTCACAACGAAAACCGCCTTCCAATGGTAGGAAACCCTTACATGTGTAGATGGCGTAATATGTGCTGCCGTCCATGATGTTGTCGTAGACGTTGTTTTTGTTGGCCCCGTTGCTGAACCGTATGCCATCTGTCGTCGTTGGAGTCCAGGCCATGCCATGGCAGGGTAGGCGAGGGAGGGAAGGAGGGAGGGAGGATTGCGGGGTATGGTTCGGTCCGAGTCACGTTTTGACAGACGGATAATGGGACTTCTTGGCCCCCATAGGATTGCATTTCCGTTTCGGGGACAACTGAGAAACATACTATTCCTATTAACACTTGGAATGAGACTTGAAAATCTATGTTTCTGTGCAGTAAATATGGGTTAACCGACAAACACCGCCTCCTTACATTTGTTGTTGGTGAAGGTGTTGCCGTACACCTCGGTGTTAGCGGTCTCGAACAGAGCCACGCCGGCGTCGAGGTTGTCGTACACCACGTTGTTGGCGATGATGCCGTCGTTGCACGACCGGTGCAGCATGATCCCGATCATACCGTTGTTATAAACCTGAAAAGAGGCGTTTCGAAGAGAGAGATGCGTTACAAGACGGAGAATGTTGGAGGGTTGTTTGCGTATGTATGCTGTTCTTCACTTGATTTTTCAAGTTCTGACGCTGCCGCTAACTGTGGTTATTGTTACTGCTGCTGTTACCTGTAACATGCGTTTCGACGAGCGAGATCTTACGATACAGCGGGGAAAGTTCAAGGGACGAGCGATGCTTTTTTTTTTAAAGTTTACTTTTCGGTTTCTTGTCTCTGCTGATACATGTGGTTATCATGCCTACCGTGGTACTAGAAAGGGCAACGTACTGCTTGTCTCTACGTACTGTAGGAGCTACAGATTCCTTGAAAGGTCGACGGTGTTTCTTTTAGCTTTAAAACAAAAAACAGTTGTTGGGTAAAAGGTATAGAGTATCTCGAGCGAGGAGCCTGATACACACATACATGGTGCCTTTATACCCCTAACGAAGGCATGCATCCCAAAAGAAAGGCTTAACACAGCCTTCGCATATACAAGAAACAAGGGCAAGGCGAACAAGGGTGGACGGCGAGAGAGTGCCCCCCCCCCCCCACACGCCCAAGATGCCCACATTCACATTCAGCAGAGCGGGTTTGGTTTAGTTTGGTACCTCGTTGTCGCTGATGAGGGCGTTGTTGCATCTCTTCGACGCGACTGTGACGTCATCACCAACCATCGTCAGCCAGGCACCGACATAGTCACAACGACGACAAACAAGATCCGACGACGATCGGCAGGGCGGGGGGGGGAGCGGGAAGGGGCGTCAGAAAATTACGTACACAAAAAAAATACCATAGAAGATGCGTACAGTACATGGTATTATCATGAAATACGAGCATACGCCCCACGTACGTACAGCTTCGTAGTTCAAGGTCTACTGTAGTAACTAAATACAAAAAACAAGAACGCGGAGGTAAACAAATAAAAGGTTGTCTACGGCCAAGTTGGAAAAAGCCAGAAAATAAATTATGGATGAATTGAGAGGTGAAATAAGCGAAGGATCAACTTAGAATCAACTTAGATTAAAATACGGGCAACACATTTCAATTGGTGTAAGCATGGCAACAACCATCGTCAGGAACCCCTACCTACCGTTGCGATGCCCCCCCACCCCGTTCCTAACCCTCCCCGCCCGTTGCACAATGTGGACGAAAAAAGCCTCCTTGTGGAAATTTGAACAATATTGCAAGCCTCGAAAGGTGTCGACAACCCTCTCAAGTCGGTACAGCTAATTCTGTGCTACATTTGAGCTTACCTTGTAGGCGTTTTTACAGTATTGAGAGTGCCGCTCGTTGCTCAACCCGAACTCTCGTAATCCTAGTTTCTTACGTCCTCTAATAAGTTAGCATTGTGTCTCTACTCTGCCATATTAGGTTATTTCATATTCGTGTGCCTGTACCGTACTACCCTTAGCTTTACGCTACCCTCGGTTGCAGCACGCCTGCTTAGATGGCTCGCCGGCGGTTCCAACATGACCCGTGACAGGCGGGTCCGCGGCAGCCGTCGTAGAGGATGCGTCGTTGCACGTGGACCCTTCGAGCCCCTTTTTCAACAGACTCTCGTGACCTCGTCAATGGAGATCCTCGTGACCTCGTCAATGGAGATCCATGGAATACTAAAGTCTCTTATCAAAGTCGGTGCCGGCCCCTTACGAATAGTCACTATAATAATAGTGAGCTATAATTTAATCGTTTCTTTTAGGTGCAGTTTGCTTCCAACGCGGGGGTCTCTCCACAGTAGTAGCACCATACGGCGCGTGGTCCTTCGGGTGTTCGTACGAATACTACACGGGATTTTGTGTTACCACACTAAACACCACCCAGGTTAGCGTATAGGTACGAGTACTGCTATATTGCGTTAGTTTGCCATCCGACGATAAGCAGCATGAACTTCAACGATGACCACTCACGAAACATTTCCTCCCCGAAAGAAAGAAAAACAACAAGGGGGAATCCATTCATCTTATATTATATATACGTACGTAGGCGTTTTTGTTTGTGGCACTCACTGATGCCGTGCCAGCCGTTGTTGTAGACCTTGTTGCCGCTGATCACCACGTTGTCGCTGTCGTCATGGGGGTCAAAGCCGTAGCCGTGGTTGTCGTGGACCTCGTTCATGGACCAGTTGCCCCCGTTGTGCCCCCAGGAGTAGTGCCCGAACCACTGGTCAACGCCCGAAAGGTGGGTGGATGATGTTGGTGCATGGTATTGCCGGAAAAAACGTGTACCAGGTATATATTATATATATACTATAATAGTTGAGAGGGGAGAAGTAAGCCACATAATCCTTGTACGTAGCTCTGATCATATTTTACGGTATGCTGTTGGTTGTTGACAGTGGGATCGACCATGTTCCTCCTGGAAGCATTGTCCAGCTTCGTAAAAATCACTCGTTTCCCCCCCCAAACAATATGATGTCATTCTGAAGGGTTTACGAACGCACACAATATATATATATATATATGTTTATTTCAGAATGTTTAATTTATTTTAATCAATTTTTTTTTTCTCCCCCCACAAATAGACGCACACTTCCTGAATTCTACAGCCTGAGATTGTGCCCCCCTCATACGGGATGTACATCCTTTATGAGGGCATATAAACTCCGTAAGTACGCGCGATCGAAGTATTACACTCAGCTACGAAGCAAAGATGAGCTTCTTCGACGAAATCCTCGAGCTCACAGCTGTTGTTTTTTTCAATTTTTTAAATATACATGCATACGTGTGACCACCCTCCTCGTTAACAAAAAAACATGGTGTACCTCTACCGTAGCATGCGTCGTCATTCCGAGCAGGTGGACGGACTGCCGAGTATACTGCCAGTTAAAAACACGATGAGCACAAGGCGAACACGGCCAACTTACAAAGGAAACCCGATTACCGGTACACGTTTCTCGACAGACAGGCTGTTCACTCAACATTGCACATTTTTCTTTTGAGTGAAAGCACGCTGTGGTTGGTTGGTCTTGACCGAAACGCTTTTGAACGGCCCTTGTCTTATATGCCGTAAGGGCCCGTTTTAACGAAGAAAAAAAAAAAAATCAATATGGAAAAAAAAAAATCAAATCCGCTTTTCATTGGTCAGAACCCGCACCACCACCCAAGATTATACCCCAAGATCCTAATCTTTGGTGCTGGTGCGTGTGTTGACCAATGAAAAGCGTATTTGAATTTTATTTTTTCCAAATTGAATTTATTTTGTACTCGTTAATATGGGCCCTAACAAACACAGATTATGCTATAAAACAATACGACCGGGATTGCTACGCACCAGGCTAATTAATTTCCCTGCGGGATTAGGTTTATTATAGACGCAATGCTACGGTAGAGGTTCGCCATGTTTTTTTTTTTTTAGCTTCTCACTTGAGGAGCGCCATATGTCACCGCAAAATTGATTTTGGAGGAGAGTAAAAGTGGTACCCGATGCAGAATCGCATGGCCCAAGTATATGCTATGAAAAACATGCCACAAAAAATATGAAAACCCGACGATTTTGTGTTAAGGAGTCCGATCATTCGGAAAAATAAATCAGTCAAAAAGTGCTATCCCTTTCGTAGCACGCGTCTATAATGCTACGAAACACCCGACCCCCGTTTGGCAAACTCAGCAAAGACTACGATACAACGCCAATATTGTTTTTTGTATCATACCAGTTCAAGTCATCAATTAGTTTTGACTTTCGAAGGACACGGTATAGACGAAGATATTGGACGTGGAACCAACGCGCGCACTGATGCACTCGTACGAGTACTGCTGATGCACCGTACTAACGTTGTGGTGTATGTCGGTCTCGAAGATGTCACCCAGTACGTGCACGTTGGGACCGTTGAAGTCGTTGTAGATGTCCATGTTGGAGTGGTCGTGGCACAGACCCCTCGCCTTGTACGATATCCCGTACGCCTCGGTCCCTTGGTATCCCAGGTCTGTACGTACACATAACAACAGCAGGTGTGGGTACAGGAGCGCGTGAGATTCCGAGGGAGGCGGGAGGAGGAGCGAACGCCACAGCTAGTAGAGCGCACCACGTACGAGGTGTCACTCTCACCGCCAGTATAAGCATGCTACGATTAAGGTACAGTAAAGGTATACCTTTTTATGGCTGAAACGTTTTCTGAATGACCTAGTAAAGCCTCCTTAACCCAAAAACCGTCAGACTTTCGTTCTCCTGGTGCAATACTTTTCCTAGCATACTACTTACAGTAGTGGGCCATGAAATTGATTTTTCGTCGGGTTTCTCATCACTTTAATTTTCTTCCAAACTAATTTTGAGGGTGAGGTACGGAGCTCCCTTAAGTGACGACTACCCTCACAAAAAACAAGGTGCACTTCTATCACCGTAGCACGCGTTTTACGTCATCACGCGTCGTTTGCGACTGGACTCACATGCGATCTCGGATCTGAGGATGTCCATTCTCGCGATGCCCATGTCATTCTTGGCCCGACCGTTGCTCTCAGCGTCATCGTCCGGGCAGGTGTCTTCCACCCTCCCGGTGATGACCTCGCTGACCGCGCTGATGTGACTGTGTGCGGGACAATGATACATGAAAAAAGAAAGCGAAAAACCCCGGCCGACGTGCAAGGAGATCGAAATTTGACCAAAAGGGTTTGCACGAGGGAGCCAGAGGCGTTACACCAGAGGCGTTACAGGAAGTCAGACTTTGGACTCCGGGCAGGGATTTTCGGGGAGAAACTTTTCGGCCGGCACGGTCTGCTTCGAGAAATATTTCTACAAAAAAATTAAACTCAGCTGACAAAAATAAGCATTTGTGTTGTGGGTGTTGTGGCTCCCATCCGACAAAGTACAGCAGCATGCGGCCTTCAACGTTGATCACTCAGAAAACAGTTCCCGAAATACGAAACAAAGCAGGGGAAATCCCCCTCCCCCACTCCCAGAAACTTCTTACCGGACCGGCAGGTTGGGGGAGGGAGGGGTCATGACGTCATCACTACCCGTGAAGAGTCTTTTCGTTTTCGAAATCATGGCTCAACATCTGCATAAACGTTTGCATGAAATATATGTTGTCATGTACCATATATATATATACCTGCGTCCATTAGTTTCGGGGAGCAAGTCGAAATCCCCCTCTTCGAGGTCCCAGGAAAATATCTTGGTGTCTCTGATGTCCAGGTCGCCGCCGTACGCGCGTAGGTTGACGATCATCGAGCTGTTGCTGGCCAGGAGCAGGGTCTCACACTCCCTCTCTTCGGATTCGCCGCCGTCGATGCTCAGCTTCGCCCCGTCCAAGACGTAGAGGTCGGACTCCAGGTAGTACGTGCCGGTGGGGGTTGGGCTGTACCAATTGTCAATCTGCAAGAGCAGAAAGGTTGATATCCAAACCGTAGGCGAGGTACATACTGGTATCATTTATCGCCTCCCTCTTGCGTCAGAATGAGTCAGTCCACCCACCCATATACTCGTAGCTCAAGGCACTGACTATTTAATAAATTGATATAATCCACCCCTACCGCTTTACTTGTCCGAATGCTTTGTGTTGTACGTACAGCAACGAGGGTGGCCGGGTGGGTGGGTGGTTACGACTGTTGACGGTGGGCCTTGCCAAGCTAAGCGCTTGCAAAACGTGTGGGTGGGTAGACGAATACCGTTTATACATACTGTACCTGTTTAGGTATTGCAGGACACCTGTTACGGTAGAGGTACACCATGGGTTTTCTGAGTATGGCCACTTGAGCAGCTCTCTATTAATATACTTCGCCGCCCAAAAGCTGAGTTTCGAGGAAAAGAAAAGTGGTAACTGATTACCAATCCCCCGGCCTAAGGCTGTTTCTTAAGGAAGTTCGATTTGTTTCAGTTCGATTTGTTTTTTTCGGCCATTTATTGATGTGTTTGACCCGGAACGCCGTCGAAAGGGTCGTGCGCTTCTCGGAATGCATTCTTCTACCATCCCACAGGTACCCCACGAAAAAAACCGCTTCTCCATCGAAGCAGTTTGAAATATCCAGCTTTTTCACAAATCGAACAATCGACATCAAATACAATTTGAAGGTACTTTCCAGTCAGAAATTACGGGAATTTTGAATAGTTTGTGCCTCTGGAATGTTATTTGTTGGATATTATTCGAAATGCCACATACCTCAAGAACTTGAAAATGCTTCGATGGAGAAGCGGATTTTTGCGTTGGATACCTCTGAGATGTTGGGCGCACTCATCCCGAGAAGCGCACGGCCGATTAGCCCGCGTTCCCGGTCAAAAACATCAATAATGAGCTGAAAAAAACAAATCGAACTGAAACAAATCGAACTTCCTTAAGAAACAGCCTAAGTGTAAAAGTGAAACATTCTGCAAGAAAATAATGCTATTTCGACGATTTTGGGTAACCTCATTCTGCAAGAAAATAATGCTATTTCGACGATGTTAAGAACTGCTCCCACGAATTTGGGGACAAAATACTTGGAATTAGTGTGGGACATTTTTTTTCAGTCCTGAATGGGGTAAAGAGCCCTGCCATTCACATGTCAAATAAAAGCAATAATACTACTATTACATACGAGTATACCTGCGAGAAGTGGTAGATGGGCCCCAGGTTCTCGCCGCCGACGGTTGTTTGCAATTCGACGAGGTCTGCCATGGTAGCGCAGCCACTCGTCAGGGTCAGAAGCTCCCCCTCCGGATCCCACGATATCACGGGTTCGCCAAAATTCGTGATGCTTCGGATGCGTACATGGTAAAAGACAGAAGAAGAAAATGAGAATATACACCAGGCAGACGGGTGCGGTGGGGTGGGGTGGGGAGAGTTTGTTGGTTTAGCACACGCGCGTGCGCTGTTACGTGTCCACACTTGAAAAAAGGAAAACATGTTATTTATATCAACATCAGTACACCCAGTGTCCGTGTTAAGTCTTCATCTCAATCAAAAAGAGATACCGTACACATTTGTGGCCATAGAATACTAATGCGGCGGAACAGAGAAAATAGAAATCACTGCAAACTCTAATAAGCAAATAGAATGCGATCGTACTCGGTACGAAACCCGTAGAGATCAGCTATTACGGGAGACCATAGCACATATGAATGTAGGACAAAGTATCGTCAGTAAACATAGGGAGGTGTAAAGGTGTTTGTGTGTTCCTTACCAGGTAGGTACCTATTTTCTATGGCCCCCCTTGAAATGTCATGGGGAGGTGTAAAGGTTTTTGTGTGTTCCTTAGGTCCTTATTTTCTATGGCCCCCCTCAAAATGCCAGGCGGAAGATTATGATGACTGGTTCAGAAAGGTAGCTTGGAATGGAATTCATGAGATATCATGCGAGGACAGGGCATGCACGTGCATGCAAATCACGATCGGCCGAATTAGGTCGCCATAACGAAGGTTGTGAGATATGATGCGGGAAGATAGCATGGCGGAAATCATTTCATGAGGGAAAACGATATATTCTGCGGGAAGTTAACAGATCAGAACAGATACGACAATATACCATGTCGGAAGAAAACATGTGTATGACCAGGTATGACTGAACAATATGTGCGATGATGCGGGAACACGCCAGCTCCGATTAAAGGCATCACATACACTGCGGCAAAACATGCACATACAAGCGGAGGCGAGTCTAAGTCTGCCGTGTCTGTTACGACAAATGCGTGTGGCGTCAACGCACTGCACCGTTGATCTGGATGCTTGTATTTCTACAGGACGAACTAAAAACAATCTGAAAAAAGTGGAGTATGGATACAAATAAGCTTATAAATGGGCTCGGTTCGATTACACACCAACGTTGCGTGGAATACCTGACCGATTCCGTCGCTTGCCCGCAAACTACATTCGGGGCGGGACGGTTGCAAAATTTGAAGCAGATACGAAACGAAGAATACCAACAAGCACGTCGTTGGATACCAAACTACAGCATCAAGAGTACTACCAAGACTCAACAATCAAGAACGCAAGAGAGGGAAGGGGCGATAATCAGTGTTTTGAGTTTCGGTTTGCTCCCGATTGTTTTGGTGCCCACTCTTGCGTTGCTGCTGACAGATGCTAACGGTATACAGACACTCCCTTCTGACACTCACCAGCGTGAAACTAGTATTGGGGTACGTATGATACCTCATACCCTTTGGATTGGTTACTGGTTACCATGTGGGGCCTTGCATTTTTATTGCAAGAATTATTCAGCACTTCCCTCGCCGAAATGTGTCTATCCACGCAATAACAGGCGCTCTCGGCGTCATTTGAAAATATAAATATCCATACGTACGGAGACTCGACCCCTCGGCTCAAACCGACATACGCGTACACATTCTATTAATAGCGATCAAGATGCCAACGAAATAAAAGGCAATTAAAAACTAAACATAAAAAAGAGAGAAAACCCCCCATAAGTATCATGTGCCCCCCCCCCCCCGGAGGACATGTTACAGACGGTAGAAGACAAAGGAAATAAAACATACGACTTGAACAGAGCAAGCCCAAGAACGGAAGGAAAGGACAAACAACCGATGCAACAACAGAGGGCACCCTCCAGACAGCCGCGGCACTTTGTCGTCTGCCGGTAGCACAGACAGGTTCTGCGTATGATCAACGGTCGGCCTGGTACCGTGCTACGCTGCCTGCTGTCTCCTCCCTGCTTTCGTCAACAGTAGTGATTTCTCTACGAACGTTGTCCCCTCCTGCCCACACTCGTTGTATGGGTGGCGCCCAAGGGAATGGAGACGGGGGGTGGCAACGGTTCGTAGGAAAACGGCGGCTGACGAAAGCAGGAAGGAGACGGCGGACAGGGTAGCAAGGTACCAGACCGACTAGCTGGTAGTATTATGTCTGTACTACGGGTACAAAACCTGTCTCGGCTGCCTGAAGGAGAGTTTGTTTCATTTGGTTATTCTTTCCTGCGGTTCTCAGGCTTTCTCTGTTTCGATGTTTTCATTTTCATTTTCTTTCATGTTGTCTGTCACACCCCCCCCGGGGGAAGCACGACACTTTCTTTCGTTGTCTTTTGTTATCGTTTTTGTTTGCTTGTTTGTTTGTCCTTTCTATTTTGTTTTTCCTTTTCGCTTTTTTTCTTCTTTTTTTATCTTTCACGCAGCTGGATTGCTAGCAGGGTAGGTCGTGCCTGTCGTATATGGCATTGCATTGTCTGCTCTGCTTACTGAACTGCAGTGTCGTATTTCTGTGTCGTAGTTTTGTGACCACATAACAACTGGTATCTCTCTAGGATGGGATGAAGAGTCGGCACAGACACTGGGTGTTGTTGTTGTTTTGTTGTTTTGTTCACATTAAACTCGTTTCAGTTATAGTCGGTCGCCCCGATGGTCTAGAGGTAACCTCGAACGCTTCTGAACGTTGATGTCTGGAGTTCGAATCTCACGTGGGTCGGACTTTTGAGTTTATTTGCAAAAATAAATAAAAAACGGAATCAACTGCTGAGAGCGCCAATTAATAGTAGCGTGGGTAGGCAAAATTCGATGCGAGTCGACGAGGGAAGGAAAGGCTGAAGTATTCTCGCGATAAAAATGCAAGGCAAGAACCGTAGTGGGGGAGGAGGGAGAGGAGCCCACTTTGTGACCCCGGATCTGAGTTACGACTAGGGAGGAGAAAGAAAGGAAGGGCGAAGATAATAAATGGGATGGACAAAAAAAAAAAAAAAAAAAAAAAATGCTAATCCCTATAGTCTGATCTAGCAAGATCACGGCCCGTGGTCACAAAAGTGCTAGAGCCATCAGAGAATCCTAAAGAACACGTACACTTAGCAGGGAAAGGATACACAAGTCCGAAGAGGTACACCTAAAATCCCTACAGCATGTTATGCGTGTCCAAAACTGAACTACACGCCCGCAATCTCCATTCGACTACAGCAGCATCGTCCCCCCCCTCCCCTCCCACTCTTTACGGGGCGTTTCTAACGACCTCTTTTTAGCAAATAATTTGCCAAATTTCCATATTATGGAAATATTTACTTGCCAAAATAGCAAAAAACTTGCCAAGCTTTTTGTTGGAGATTACACTTCTTGTTCGTTGGCAAATTTATGGAAAGATAAATTTGCTATTTTTTTGCCATTTTTTTTGCCATTTGAGCCCAATAACGCCTACGCAAGGTTCTACAAACCAGACCACCCCAGCCTCGCCACGCTATACTCGCTCTAACTTGTGTACTAGAGGGAGGTATCGAGGATACTTGGTGGCATTGACAGCAGGGATGATAGGGCTGACGGCACGCGCCGCGAGCGCCGTGTGGGTGCGCTATGGGTGCCGTTTTGAGCTGGTCCTGGCTGATGCTCAAGTACATCACCAACCAGAAGCCGCCCCGGCTTTCCCAGGGCATATTGGTCGGGCAGAAAGGACTGCCGACCTCTGGGGTGCATGGGCTGAGCCTGGAGAGCTTTGTGTGCCTGCGTTCACTGCACAGAGAGCGTGGGCTCGCCCTTGGCTCTCTGCTGCTGCTGCTGCAAGGGGTTTGAATAAAATCTGAGGGCGTTACGATGCGAAATTTGGCCAAATACAGCCAAATATGTCAAATATGTAGTGTTTGTCGTTAGAAGGGTTTGGCAAGTCTTTGGCAAGTTTTGGAAATTTGGACTTGCCAAAATAGCAAGTTTTTTGCTATTTCGAGCGGTCGTTAAAAACGACCCTTACCGATGAATTTGCCGACTACAGCGTAACTACTGTCTGAAGTGCTGTCTGTAAAAAAACAAACGGTAGGCGTGGGAACAAGATGGAGCACGCAGCTGCTGTGTGAAGTGCTGCCAGAATGACAGTCCGCGGGCACAAAGTGAAAAAGAACAGCCAACCAAAGCCATCATGTCCATTGACAATTACCCGAATCTATCCTGAACGGTCTGTGTTAGGCACAGCATTATAAACATCGACACTGATTAGGAATCGTTCCACATTGAAGGGGTCTTCCACGATCAGGCACACAATGAAGGCACCCGGGGTGTCCGCGCCATCTCTACCGCGTCTCTCTACAAAACCAGTGACGTCATCCACACCAACCCAACAACAACATTCGGGGAAAAAACGAAGAATTTGTCAACAAAAAAAACAAAAATGTTCGTCCGTTCGTCACGGGTCGATGTCGTCCGTGCTCCGGATCGCTGCTCCTGGCGCTGTTTGCTGGATAATCGTACGGGTATAGAGAAAGGACGGCTTAATGTGAAGAACACACATACAAACCATCGAGGACTTTTTCAGATCACAGGGAAGGTGAAAGGAACAAACAACCCACAACAAACAGGGCAAACGCATTCGCGAGCAGCCGCGGGAGGTTACGATAACGGTGGTTAAAGAGGTTTTAACTATTTCTAATAGTCGCCTTGGCTACTGTGATTGTTAGTGGCTACCCTGTCTGCTGTCTGCCTTCCTGATTTCTTCACCGCGGTTTCCTTTACGCTGCTGCCCGCCTCCTTCCCATTTCCTTTGGCACCACCCACGTTCTTTCTTTTTTGTCATGCTTTTTATTTGGTTGCTTGATTGTTGATTTGCTTCAGTTATATTTACTTTTTTATTTATTTTATTTCTCTTTTTTTCTCTTGCATGCACCTGGATTGCTAGCAGGGTAGGTCTTGCCTGTCGTATATGGCATTGCATTGTCTGCTCTGCTTACTGCACTGAGCGTAGTATCTCTGTGTCGTAGTTTTGTGACCACAGAACTGGTACCTTTTTAGGATGACGAATCGGCACGGGACACTGGGTGTGCTGGATGTCGACGGGTAGAAAGGAAGGTTTAATGTGAACAACACACACACACACACTCACAGGAGTATGATATGGTACCAGTACGCAGGGAGGGACCCCGTGAGCAAAAAAAGAAATATACGAGAGCACAATTGCCACGACGTTCGATCTTCTTGACGAGGGCGGATGATTCCCGTATCGGGGCCCGCCCACCTGTTTGTTCACGATCTTATCTGTACAATTTTAATCATATAATATTGTTGTAAATATATGCCATATGGGACTACACTCCCCAAAGCTGCATCGATTGTTTACAGCAGTTCAGTACATAGTACAGGACACCTATTATAATAAGAAACAGGGCCGATGAGAAAGCCAGGCTGAGATTCGAAGGAAAACAATAAATTCGGGAGTCGTCATCTTGAAATTAGTGTAGAAAGCGCCCTTTCTCAAATAAGAAATCCAGCCTCGACCAGATTTCCTGTTTTTTATTACGTAGGTGCCCTGTACTCTGCATGGTATATACAAGTACGTATACTATGAGTAGGACACCGCGTGGGCGAAGAAGAAATATACGAGAGTAGTTGCCACGACTTTCGACCTGCTTCGCGGGGGCGGCCGTTTCCCGCATCGGGGCCGCCACCTGTTTGTTCACGATTCTACATATTTATATCAAACTATATATTATTATAAATACTGCATATTAATACTGCATGCACTCGTATATCGTATGTGCATATGTGAGACCGCACTCGATACGATGTTTTAAAATATGCCCACATACTGGTATGATGTACCACTCTGGTCTGAAATATAAGGACAATTGCAGGAAAAATACAACATAAAAGGTCATTATATTCCGGTTCTGCACTTTTACCGCCTGTTCAAATAACAAATCTATGTATTATATATATAATATGTGATATGAAGGCGGCAGGTACACATGTGTATATCCCATAAAATTGTTGTTTGAACAGGCGCCAAAAATATTACCCCATTAGGTAGCGGGGTATCAATCCTCGTAGTATTCATAGTGTGGAGCATTCGGCGCTGTGCGCTGTGTGCGTTATTTAGTATAATACGTTAACGTACCTGTACACCCTTGACGCCCGGGGCGAACTTTTCGCCGACAGAGACAAGGACGGTTCCACAGGTGCTCCGAGTACCTTGGAGTAAAGTAAGGAGTATTGGAGATAAAATACTTCAGGCACTTCGTGTACTCGGAGTATGTCGGGGTTCGATACTCCGGATACCGCTCGTACTCGGAGTATTTCGGGTATGAACACTCTCGATACTGCTTTACTCGGAGTAGTTCGGGGTCCGATACTGCGGGTACTCCTTGTACTCCGAGTATTCGGGGCTTCAGTACTGCTCATACTCCCAAGTACTCCCGAGTATTCAGGCCGCTAATACTCTTATACTCTTAAGTACTCGGAATACGAAATGTACTCGCTACTCGGAGTATACTTGGGAGTGTAAAGTACGTTAGGAGCATTTTAGCATCATTTTAAAGACTCGGCCGTCATTCCTCACAAGTTCTGGGAGCATGTGACTGGCGTTTATAGCATAAAAAAAAGGGCAGCGGCCAAAAACAGGTACACCTGGTCCGTTCGGGGCCAAAAAAAGGTACATACTAAAATCAAGTTTAAAACGCACCCCACGAACCTGCCGTTCCTTGCAATGCCAAGTAGAGTTTTTTCATGCTCTTCGTGCTCGCCCGGTGGCTACGTATACGGGTAGCTGCTATTAATAGTACGAGGAACGAACGCCTGCTGCTGTATTCTCCCTTCTCAACTTTTGTGACACCCCTGGTATTCCAAGCCAACCACAATCCCGAAGGGGAGCCTTCCATCTCGTATTATTTCGGCGGAGGTGTGCAGGCTGATATGTGTGTGTGTCGCTCGAGTGGCGTATAGTGCGAGGTGCGAAGGGAGAAGGGGGTCTCCGCGTACGTCGGCATTTGTATAGGGGGCATAGGGTGGAACTATGAAGGGCCTCTGATTGGCTTAAAAACGACAAAAAAAAGGTGAAAGTCAAGCAGAGTAGACAAAATCAGGTATACCTGGGTTTTGAAGAGGCAAAAACCGGTACAACGAGTTTTGGACCAATCGCAGCGCACGTGGAGTGCGTTTTTTACTTGGTTTTAACTATGTACCTTATTTTGGCCGCAAAAGGACGAGGTATACCTTTTTTTGGCCGCTGCCCTTGTTTATATTTTTGACAGCAGACTGATATGTGTGAACATGAAACTGAAGTTATACGAATTTACGAAACACGTATGTACGACGTACGAGTATTTTTTGCTATACTCGCGAGTATTTCTCGGTGTGGTCCAATACGCATCTCGACACGCAACATTCTAAAGAGACGTGAATCTAAACATATGTGTGTGTTGTTGGTAAAGTAGTAAAGAAATCGCGCCGTTAGTGAATACATTTGTACATCTACATTACGGAGTTGTCTCAAGGTAGGCTGGGTAGGTCTTTGCTTTGGCATGGCCCATAGCGAGGGGGGGGGTCTTTCTAGCGAGCAAGGCTAGATTCACCCTCAAGCGGACCGATACCTTCTTGCTGCTGCGCACCCGCCGCGAAGCGTGTGCAGCGGTAGAGTTGGATCGGCACTGGTGGTTAGCGCAAGCGTCAGGCGCAAAGAGTCCAGATGCACGGGCCTTTTTGGCCGTCGGTGTAGACAGCAATGTCCATCTCACTTTTGTGCGCGGAGGCAGACGCCATCAGAAAGGTGGACGGACACTACGTACACAGCCCTAGGTTGTTTGCTAGAGGCTGTACTGTCTCAGTAACCTGGCTTCGCCATCAAAGGAGGAGGGAGCGTGTGGCGACGAGCTGTTGTTGGACTGGTCAATCCCTTCAGCGCGAGAATTTTTATTTTTCAGACCAAGCACCCTGAGTGCAACGAGAGAGAAAGCGAGGAGCCGACTGGGAAGGACAGCAACGAGAGCGTGTACGGACGGAGCGGGTCGAGTGTGGTCGTGCTAGGACTGGCCGAGCGGCACCGGAGCGGCGCGCCTGAGCAGCAGCACCGCAGCGCGCCGGCGCAGCAGCACAGCAGCGCACAGGAGAAGCGACCCGGAGCACGGACGACATCGACCCGTGACGGACGAACATTTTTGTTTTTCTGTTGACAAATTCTTCGCTTTTTCCCCCGAATGTTGTTGTTGGGTCGGTGTGGATGACGTCACTGGTTTTGTAGAGAGACGCGGCAGAGATGGCGCGGACACCCCGGGTGCCTTCATTGTGTGCCTGATCGTGGAAGACCCCTTCAATGTGGAACGATTCCTAATCAGTGTCCATGTTTATAATGCTGTGCCTAACACAGACCGTTCAGGATAGATTCGGGTAATTGTCAATGGACATATGGCTTTGGTTGGCTGTTCTTTTTCACTTTGTGCCCGCGGACTGTCATTCTGGCAGCACTTCAGACAGCAGCGGCGTGCTCCATCTTGTTCCCACGCCTACCGTTTGTTTTTGTACAGACAGCACTTCAGACAGTAGTTACGCTGTAGTCGGCAAATTCATTGGTAAAGAGTGGGAGGGGGGGGGGGGGGGACGATGCTGCTGTAGTCGAATGGAGATTGCGGGCGTGTAGGTCAGTTTTGGACACGCATAACATGCTGTAGGGATTTTAGGTGTACCTCTTCGGACTTGTGTATCCTTTCCCTGCTAAGTGTACGTGTTCTTTAGGATTCTCTGATGGCTCTAGCACTTTTGTGACCACGGGCCGTGATCTTGCTAGATCAGACTATAGGGATTAGCAACTGAAACGAGTTTAATGTGAAGAAAAACAACAACAACAACAACAACAACAACAACAACAACAACAGTAACTTACGCACATTATCAGCGATTAAATCTGGAAGGGTGACATGTGCTTGTGGTGCCTTCGATACGTATAAGTCTTCGTATTTTATTTGTTGGATATGGATGCGGAAGTTTCCCCCTGCTGAGATCGAGGGTTCCGTCGAACCTGATACCTTTATATTAATACGCGAACCTGTCGTTGAGATATTAATATTAATACGCGTACCTATTTATATTGATATTATAGTATGAATGAGCTTGGATAGCCGGAAGTTAGGTCAAAATAGATCATTGGTCCGTTCTTGTTTTTCTTGGACTGGCCTTCGTATTCGGGGTAGTTATAAGAACGGAGGACAATGAGACCCTTCCGGGCCAGATGCCGTCACGGCTGTGGGAATCAAGAAGCTACTCGTCTACGTTTCTCCTATGTATGTATGCTTGATTTTGCATGTATGTATACTCGTACGCTAAAAAGGTGGGTACAAAACACCCAGAACATGTTCAACACATTCACAACTGAAAAACATATCCCACACTAATTCCAAGTAGTTTGTCCCCAAATGAGTGGGACCAGTTCTTGAGGGGTTAAAAGGAAAAACTACCATCAGGACACTCAAATTCAACGCAAGTTCCCGTGGAAGCCCCATCGAACCCCAAAGTACTGGATATTCCGTGTCTCACCCAAAAGCTTTTAACATACCAGGTACCTGGTATGGTACAACGCATAAACGAGTATGGTATATTTTCAAGCTGTGTGGGGTGATAATTATGTGGTGCGCAGATTTGACATGTATAACATTTACAAGGTTCCCCTCCGGCGCATGCCTAGGGGAGTGGCGCAAGAACGAATTGAAAACCAAATTCGTATTATACATAATTCGATATTGTATCCTACGCAAGCATATTACATCATAGTACGACGTTATGAATTATCTGCATATTACCGTACATGCAGGGTACATGCATACTATTTTTTAGAACTGTATCAGATGACCTACTGCGCACTTTTGGGGGTAAAAAGACTTGGGAATAGTGTGGAACCCTTACTATTGACTGCATATTTTTATTAGATTTTCCTAACGACTCCGCCAAACATTATATTATGTTCGCCAGTGTGTTTATGTATGTTTTTGTTGTGTGGAGAGGCACCACAGTTGACTTGGTTCTAGAAGGGGATCGAAATAGACTCGATTTCAGTGTTAGGGTCGAAATCATCATGGTTTTATGTGGGGGATCAAACATGACTTTTTATGTGGGGGATCAAACATGACTTGGTTTTTGTGTTGGGTTCGAAATTGGCCTGGTTTTGGTGCGGAGGGTCGAAATTGACTTATTTTTTGAGTCAGGGCCGAAAATGACTGTTTATTTTTCACTTTGGTTTGTTTTATGTTTGTATTATGTACGTGCGTAACCGACATCTTGGCCAACATATATATTCCCCTCAGGGGGCGCCCACGTACCATCACTTCGGATAATGGCCTCCAGTTCTGCTCCAAGCTTTCTCTCCCTCCAGCGCGCTACACGACTTCAATAGGAGCCTTACGTGGTCCTTGGTGTCTCCAGGCCCACATAGCGAGCGTGCTTTCTCGAGGGACCCAACGTAACGTAGAGAAATATCGAGGCACGGCCGTGGAGAGTACACTTTCATACCGCCGCCACCCTCGATCGTTTCCCGTTTTTATGGACTTTGGGGCTGGGAGGGTTTCTTTCAAGGCCTTAGAATAGGTATTTCTTGCACTTCCGGCGTGGGTTTGGTATGGGGTTCGGTATTGGGTTTGGTGTCTTCCTTCATATATATATATGCATATTTTTTTCTTTCGTCCTGCCGACGCCCTCCCCCGCCAGAGCCGAGGGGGGTGGCTGGGTAATATGGCTACTCATACCGTGGCACAGGACTGTATCGTTATTTGTGGTTTATCCCTCTTATGTATTCTTCAACAAGGCACTCGCCTCCCCCTCGCGGGGCGGGCGATAGTGCCCATTCCCCGTACGGTGTCAGTGTGTTTCCTCTGGTGCTAGTTGTTGCTTCTGTCCCCCCCTCGCTTTGTGGCGAATCATGGGAGGTCTCTGACGTTGGTTCGTTCGCAGGCACCTGCGTTTACGTTCGATTCCTTCTTCGCGTTTTTTTTTTTTTTTTTTTTTTTTTTTTTTTTTTCCGGCTTCTTAGCCTAGCAATTAGAGGTGTGAGGGGTTTTGAGGAGCCGCATCTTCGACTCATGTTCTAATTCGGGAACTGGAATTTCCCGTTTTTCCCATATTTCTGCATATACGGCTCATCAGGGTGGGCTAGTGTAATGTATGGGCTAGGAAGGCCGGTAATTTACCTCTGCACAGGTAATTGCGTTTCGTATAACTTGGATGCATTCGTATTCAGTATTCGGGGTATTTATAATATCTGTGGCCATACTTGAAGCCCATCCCGAAGCAGATGTCATCTGGCTCGGGGATTAATAAAACTGCTTCTCTCTTCGCTTGACTCTACGGAAAGTGAGTAACACCAAAGGATGCTTAATAGACAAAACCTGCAAGGGGATACTCTGTGTCTCACCCAGTCATATCAGGCAGACACCACAGACAGCACACGAGCAGTGCAGAGCAATAAAACAGCATAGAAGCGCGTGCGGTAGTTTTGTCGCGCCCTGTATTGCTGTGGCGTCCTACTATAACTGTACTGTGTGTGTTTTTTATCGTACCTGCGACCTGTTGTATAGGGTAGCGTGGTACAGCCCAGGCTCCAAAAAGCTCTGGAGTGGAAGAATACCCCAGGGAAAAATAATACACTAAATACAAAGTACAACGCAGTACGTAGTGCTGGGGGTCTCTGCTGTTGCGTAGTACATGCGTGCTGCCACAGGTCCAACAACACACTGCTTGCTGGTGGTGCTGCTGCTAACTGTGCAGCAGTCGATATAGGCTAAGGCGCTGGATACACTTACCCACTAAATACTGGATATATTTCGAGTCTCGTCCCCTCGGGCGTCTTTCGAACAGTGGGTTACGGGATAACAATGCACGGTGCGCCTTTTCACCCCGCATACCAAGGTCAAGTCATTTTCGGCCCGCAGACAAAGAGCAAGTATATTTCTATCCCCCACTAAAAAGGAAAAATATATGAACGAGAGTCTCGAACTGACGACTTCAAACAAATAACCGGGCATCGCACTCATTTGACCATATTACCAAAGAGCCAATTTTTTTTTTATACTGGCGTGCGTGTCCACAGCAGTGAGTGCGTGACACACCGCACATACACATGCACAGCAGCAGCGCAGCAGAAGGAGAGAGGTAGAAATGACCGATGACGGATCATAGCCTCCGATAAAGCAACTACTGCTGCTGGAGCCACAGCGGTACAGCGCGGACCTGCCACATGCGCGTGATGTTGCCTGCTGCTGCTTGTGCTGCTGGGCGGGGATGCAACGTGTTGTTTGTGTTCTCTTTGCATGTTATCTGATGTCTAAAAGTTGGGTGGTGTGCTTGGGGCAAAAACCCGCAACATCAGAAATATAATAACAGTTGCCGTACTCACACGTAATATAAACGGACCTTACATTTCGGTCCAAAGTGACCCTGAAAATGTCATAAACACACAGCACAACAGCAAAGAATGCAAGATAGGTGGCGGACTACGGACAGCAGCCTTCGATTAAACAACTACCTACAGCAGCAGTACAGCCCAGATGGATAAGCCACTCACGCACGATGTTCCCTACTGGTGTTGGCGGCAACGCTGTAACGCCGTGCTCTGTGCATGCTGTCTGTTGTCTACTGGTATCTGGTACATGTTTCTGGCCTGTGTGCATGTGAGAGAGCAAAAAACAGACAACATCTAAAAACAGGACATCGTTATTTACTGGCACGTACGTACGAAACACGGCATCATGCAGAAAACCCGGGAAATCGGCTTATCCACTCCCGCGGGAAAAAAAACTTCGAGCGTCCGCCACGCGAGCCACAGAGCTCGGATTGAGCCCAAACCTCGACCAATGCGTCCGGCCGGGCCACCCGTGTCGGGGTATTTAGCGTTTTGCCGAAAAGCGCTCGCGCGGAGAGAAAAGTTGCGAAAAGTGCGAAAATTTCACAAACATAACTATACATATATATTCATGAGACCATACATGATTTAAATAGAGGGTATGCGTAGGGCAGGCCAATCAATATAAAAGTGATTTGTGACTTCAATTACTGCTGTAGTGTGCGTTAAATGTTTCACAGATTGTTCGAGTATACTCGATACTCCGAGTATACTCGGAGTATCGAGTATATTTCGTACTCCGAGTACTGAGAGTATTTGAGTACTGGTGGCCGAAATACTCGGAGTACTTGGAGTATGGGCAGTACTGAAGGCCCAAATACTCCGAGTACTGGGAGTATGAGCAGTACTTATACTCGAGTACAAGCAGTACTCGGAGTACAAACATCTAAATTACTCGGAGTACTCCGAGTATCGAGAGTATTGGACACCAAAATACTGCGAGTACACAAAGTACCTGAAGTATTTGTTTCTCGAAAATACTCTAATTATACTCCAAGGTAATGGGAGCATCTGTGAAATTTTTAATGCTATAAACGCCAGTCACACGTTCCCAGGACCTGGGAGGGTTGACGGCCGAGTCTTTAGAATGATGCAAAGATGCTCCTAACGTACTTCACACTCCGAGTATAGTATCGAGTACATTTCGTACTCCGAGTACATAAGAGTATAAGAGTATTAGCGGCCTGAATACTCGGAGTACTTGGAGTATAAGCAGTACTGAAGCCCCAAATACTCGGAGTACAAGGAGTACCGGCAGTATCGGACCCCGAAATATTCCGAGTAAAGCAGTATCGAGAGTGTTCATACCCGAAATACCCGAGTACGAGCAGTATCCGGAGTATCGAACCCCGAAATACTCCGAGTACACGAAGTACCTGAAGTAATGTATCTCCCGGGACTTTACTCCAAGGCACTCGGACAACCTGTGAAATGTTTGTAACCACAACAAGGTATTTTTAATTTCCATATAGGAGGCGACTATTAATAGAAAGTAGAGGGGTCTCAGCCCTATATTGAACAACTAACCGAACTAACTGCAATTCAATGGTTTGATTTTCCTTTGTTAGTAGTCTAATCCCCATTGTGTTATCCAAACCAACAAACGAAAAGGGGAG
This sequence comes from Saccharina japonica, assembly GCA_008828725.1. Taxonomy (NCBI): domain Eukaryota; class Phaeophyceae; order Laminariales; family Laminariaceae; genus Saccharina; species Saccharina japonica. The sequence continues at coordinate 137,671 of MEHQ01001137.1, read as the reverse complement.
GGGTGTACTTCATTTTCAAGCATGGCCGTAGTCGTATGACCATAGACCCTTGCATCCCTACAATGCCGGGACGGATCATGTCGGGTTTTCACCGACCAGGCAGACATTCATTGCTAGTTTTCGCATTCTATATTAACCGATTTTTGCAATTTTCAGTGTGGGTTGTGCTTATCGAAACGTTCGATCTCAAGATTGGCAGGAGGCATCTTAATTTCGACAGTAAAGTAGTACCTGGTAGTTTTCGCACGGAGTTTTGTTTTTTACTTTTTTAGGGTGTGCTGATCGAAATGTTAATGTTTGTGTCAAGTGATCCCTCGGGAGATCAATATTTGTAAGCTGTTTGTTTCCCTGCGATCGCATGCATGCGTTGCTGGTGTTATACCATACAACCTCCCCGATATATGAATATGTATAGATAGGTCGGTGGTTCCCCTGGAGTGACGATATCGAGGTCAAGAGGTGTTAGCCATGTATGTATGTACATGCTCTTTAGGGAAAACTGTATTTTTGAGGACCAATATACTGTAAGAAAATGCCTTCTACGGCGTAGTAGCAGAACGTGTGGGCTTTCGCGCGCGCGCCTAGAAAAGGAAGGCAGCCTGAACCAGAGTTTATGTTTCTTTTCGGGGGCCCCGTACAACAGTGTTGTGTGGCTACGACTGTTATTGTACCTATATTATAGCAGCGATAATACGAAGTACGTCTATTGTTTTCATGAGCGAGCGTCAGCGCCGAGCGTTGTCAGACCGTACTAAACAAATGGGTATATGTGCCTCGTACCGAACCACAGTTCTTAAACCCGTGGTTGCATCGACCTCGAGAGGAGAGCCAGAGAAACTCACGGTGCAAAGAGGGAGCGGTAGGAGTTACAGCGATAGGATGATCGATCGAGGGCAGTAGCCGCATAGAGGGCCCGAAGGAACAACAGGAAACAGACTCCGAATCCAACCAGACTACTGTTGTAGTGGAAGTGTGGAGGGCTTAAGCTTTATTTTTACCCATCCGCCGGAGGATAAAAAATATAAAATAAAACAAATGTGCTGTGACTGCTGCAGACAGTGTGCGGGAGGGGGTTGGTTCTGTGCATATATCTTCTTCTGCTGTAAATACAACGTCAAGCACTATTACAACACTGGAGGCCCACGAACAGAGAAAGAGCTTACCCAAACATAAACACAAAAGCTCACTGCTGTTTGCGCCACGCTACGAGGAGTTCTAGAACAATAGTTTCTGCTCAGAGGCGATCGCCACACTACAATCTAGCGGTGAATAATATCATATACGCTCAAGGCTGTTCAAGGCTGTTCGAGGCTGGCGTAACAAGATGGTCCTACAAAGAAAGGCTTACACTCACAATTAATATGCACGTAGGGGGTGTTGGCGAGCGCCTATACTGCATGCAGCAGTGCAGTAAAACCGCAGTTCAAAAGTATCGGACCTTTCGGGAGGAAAAAAGGAAATGTATCCGGCTGTACTGCTACTGCTGTAGGCTATTAATGCATCCCTAATATGGCCGAGCGAGAATGGCGGAGACATCATACGAATTTCCTACGAACGAGGTACGAGTATAGATGGCGCGCGCGTAGACTACGGGTACTACATGGAATACGTACGAGGAACACTCTTGGAATGGTTTCAATTGTTTTGGTAGATTTCTTGAAGTATAGGGATGTCGCTAACCAGAGTCTGATACGGCTTTGGTAATGCCGTAATGGTTTACCTCCTGAGGTGGGGGTTTTACATCCAACGGGGTCGCCCCGGTAGCCTACTAATAAGGTTAACATCAATAGCCTCGGTATCCGAGAGGAAATCCCACCGTGGAGTGACTTTTTACTATGTTTGCAAAAAAAGTAAGAAGGAACCAGTTTCCGAGAGCGCCTTCGTAGCGTGGATAGATAAGCGGAGTTCGACGCGAGTCGGCGAGGGAAGAGAATGGTCAAATCTTCTCGCGATAAAAAATGGAGGGCACGAAACGTAGCGGGGAGGGAGGAGAAGGGCCTACTTAGTGACCCCGGATCTGAGTTACGACTAAAGAGGGAGAGATGATAGAAGGGCGAAGATACTGAATGGAATGTAAAAAAGGAGATACAAATAAAGAGTAAGTGGAACCTGTCGTCCTGTGACCACAGGCTTGCATTGTTGTGGCGACGACTTGATCGATAACAACAACAACAACAACCACAGTAATAGTGCGTTCACATATATACAGAATCGAGGATTCGAGAGAAGGCTTTGAAGACTACTACATGTACTTCGTATGTCCATCGAAAACAAAGTGGACCATGCGCACGAGAAACAGTTTTCCATCGTGTGAATAAGCGACGCATGAGGCACGCGGACAATCACAGTGTAAAAATACCAGTCCCATCGCATCGCGTGGTGGGGGATATCAGAGTATAGATACGATTGCGATGAGTGGCCAAATACGATACATACACATATAGAAATACATGCCGCTCGAGTATCGCAATCAACCAAGTCAACTCCTGTAAGATGTTTCAACGGAACCGGAAAAAAAACACGGTTGACAAAAAAATAGCAAAAAGTGACACTAAACAAAAAATGGCAGCAGTAGTTCCTGCTAAAACTTGAAGAGCGCACTACCTACTACTAAGTTGTCTTGTGGTTGCTACACGTCACTCACACAACAAGCTGCTTCGCGGAGTTCTCCACGTATTGGGGCTGCTCTTCGATCGGTGGCTTGCTTCGGCCAGGTTGGAGTGTGACTGAGGTGGCACGCGCTTCCTCGTCTTGAAGACCACAGACGATAAAGCCTGCCACGTAAGATGAACGGATAATACATGATGCATATACCATACGTGTACACAAATAAATCTCCGAGGTACAGCACTATTGAGAGTATATCATAGTGCACTCGTATTCAGATACCATGACAAGATGAAACGAGCAACGCCCCGAACCAGCCTGTCTCCTAAAACGTTTGAGTTTGAATGGACAACGTACGATTATTGTGCGCGGACTATTTTACGCTTTATTTATTCGTAGATACTCGTCGCCAGATAATATCAAAACATCAAGGTTGCGTGCTAGGGCCGATCCTAGGACGGATCTTCGTTCAAATACACACAACCTTCAGCTTACTACTCGTATGTATTGATATGAGACTTCAGCCTGCTGCGTGGTAATACTGCCCGTTGCCTGATACGAAGCGTCGTATTTTATATATGATATATACGGACGAAACAACAAACTTGCGCTCCTTCTTTTTTTTTCCATCCCGTTTATTATGCTCGCCGGTCCTATACTCAGAGCTGGGGTCACAAAGTAGGCTCCTCCCCACTACGTACGGTTCGTGCCTTGCAATTTAATCGCGAGAAGACTTGATAAGCCAAATTAATTCTTCCCTCGTCGACTCGCATCGACTTGTGCCTACCCACGCTACTAGGCGCTATATCAGCAGTTGATTCCGTTTATATATCCTTTTTCGCTATATCAGCAGTTGATTCCGTTTATATATCCTTTTTCTGCAAATACACTTGAAAGTCGACCCACGTGAGATTTGAACCCCGCAAATCAACTCATACAATATGCACTCTAGGGTACCACTATATTTGAAAAATTACAAAACAAAAACAGCTGTGAGATGTAGGATTTCGTCGAAAGTCATCTTTGCTACGTAGCTGAGTGTAATACCAATAGATGTGATATGACTGGGTGAATGCAAAAGACGCCACGTGTGATATGACTGGGTGAGACACAGAGTAGAGTATCCCCTTGCAGGTTTGTCTATTAAGCATCCTTGGTGTTACTCACTTTCCGTAGAGTCAAGCGTAGAAGAGAAGCAGCTTATATTAAACCCCGAGCCAGATGACATCTGTCTCGGGACGGGCTTCAAGTATGGCCCTTAGACATTATAAATACCCCGAATATCAAACACGAATGCCATCCAAGTTATACGAAAACGGACCAATTACCTATACAGAGGTGATTACCGGTCTTCCTAGCCCATACCATTACATAGACCATCGGGGCAACCAGTTAACTGTAAATAACATTAATGAATGGCAGCATTTTTCACCTCGCAGGCGAGAAAGCGAGTGGAGGAGTGTCTTACATGTTTCAACCCGCCAACCACGCAGGGCAAGGACCAGGGCTGACTCGATTGTATCCTTAGACGATACGCTTACACTGGCGCCTCTCATTCACAACTTCACACCACGATGCTTAGATTGCCAGAGGTGGAGCGGCACGAATCTGACCACAATGTTGTGATCGGAGGCAGAACCCTTTTCGGCCGGTTTGCTCCAAATCGGTGAACGAAAGTCCACCATCGACTACGGGCAATGATTGTTGTTTTTGTTATGATTAAATCGTCCCCACATAGCTACCTTCCTTTGTAGTGTCTGTCGTCACAGGGAAGGATCTGGAAAAAAAACTAGAGTGGAAGAATGCCGCACGGGAAAAAAAACACACCAAAATGATGGTTTAAAACGCCGTACGTATGTACGATACACCAGTACCAGGAACCAGTGTAAGCGTGTGATGTATCACATATTATGCCACATCGTAGTACACCTCGCCATCAAACTATTAATATTAATATGCGAAAGGTAAATCGACCCAATTCAAAAAGAGAAGGGGGAAACCGCGGAAAAAGGAAAATGGAAAAGGTAAAATCAAAAGCAAAAGGGAGCAAGAAAAAGGGAAAAGGGAAAGGGGAAAAGTGAAAGGAAAAAGGGAAAAGGGAGAAGGAAAAAAAAAACGAATAAGGAAAGATGAAAAACAAAAAAGGAAAAACAGGAAAAAGAAAAAAACCCGGAAGAAACAAGGGAAAAAATAAGGAAAAACGACCAAAAAGGAAGAAGGAAACAGGGATCAATAAACGGTGTAAGGAAAAAGAATATTGAAGAGGGAAGAAGGGAAAAGGAAAATAGGAAGTAAAAACGAAAAAAGAAAGAGGAAACAGGAAAGAGGAAAACGAATAACGAAAAATGGTTGATAATAAACAAAGATAATACGAAAAAGGAAAAAGGAAAAACATACGAATATTATATCCATCTACTCTATAACAATAAGAGATTTGATGACAGACGCGTCTCCGAGCGCAACCTCAATATTGAGATAATATGTCCGAACTTAACCCGCGGCCCATTAATAGTAATAGTAATATTGATAGAAGAGTGAAACCATCGAAGGTTTTTCCACCGACAGCTGCACCCGTGGAAACTTCTGCACATATTCCGTGCGTTGTCAAGATTGAAGTAGGTCCGAATACAATCGTTATGTGGTTCTCGTCTCGTGCGTCGTGCGGGCGTTGCCACCCGATCCCGGTTTGCATTTGCTCTGACTACGAGTACGTGCGTCGCGCACGCAGGCGGGCCCATCCCATGTATGCCGTTTTGCTCCTATCCACTATTTATAATGCCGGAACCGCCGGTGGCACACCTGGCACCGTTATCCCATCCTCATATATATACATATACCCCCAATCCCCATAAAAAGGGTCATCCACAGCCACGAATAGCGCCATAGAGGGGGCTGGGCGTCCCCAGGTTAAAAAGGAAAGAAAAACAAAATCGAAACGAACTGGAATTAAACCCGGGCTCGTACATACAATAACTCGTATATACCACCATCGGTCTCCGTCCTCGGACCCATATGTACCACCACCTTCGATTGCAGCCCCTCTGACCACCACCCACGTATGTAAGTTTCCCCGCCCATACGTAAGAAGTATAGTACTCCCTGCTGAGTCAACTCGAACCCAAAGAACTTTCCTGGAAGTACGTCCGTCCATAAACCGGTAATAGAGCAACATTTACTTGACGCATGCCCTTACACTATTATATACGATACGGCGGTAGACCTGCGCCCTGCCTTTTCTGTGGGTGGTCACTTGACCCAACAAACCGATTTTCGATAAATACAAAAGTGTGACCAGATGATAAATACAATGGCTTGAGTATGCGATGAGCGATACTGGGTTACTGCAACAGCACACTAATGATAGTCCGACGATTTCGCATCAAGGAGCCCGATCGTTCGTAAAACAAATACCAATAAGCCACAAAGCCGTGGCGTGCAAGGGCCTTCGACGACAAGTTTCGCTCCAGGCCACCAGGGAAGCGTCTCTGCACTTCCACACGTCGCTACGGGGCCATCAGGGGAGAGTCTACGCTTCCCCCCCTGCTGCGAGCGTCTACGCCCTGGGGTTCTGCCACGGATCGTCAGAGGAGGAACGTGTCAATATTTTCAGGTGTTACCACTCAAATCCGAGCCACCATACGCCAACGCAAGAGGGAAACCGCCCTGCTCCACCGACAGCTAAAGGTCATTGAACGCCAAGAAGAGGCAGCTATCGACAAGCAGATAGCAGAGATGGAGCAGACTCTGGTCAACCTGGTGGCCAAGCGCACCAGCATGAAAATGCCAGCGCCCCCCCCCCCCCCCCCCTCCCCCCCCTTGCTCCGTCTCGAAAGAGATGCGTGGTCAATGGTCAAATGACTAAGGCAAGAAAAAAATGAGAACGCCCCCCCCCCCCCCCTTCCCAGCGATCTCCCCTTCCCTCCCTCACCCCCCCCTCCCCCCCCTTGCTCCGTCTCGAAAGAGATGCGTGGTCAATGGTCAAATGACTAAGGCAAGAAAAAAATGAGAACGCCCCCCCCCCCCCCCTTCCCAGCGATCTCCCCTTCCCTCCCTCACCCCCCCCTCCCCCCCCTTGCTCCGTCTCGAAAGAGATGCGTGGTCAATGGTCAAATGACTAAGGCAAGAAAAAAATGAGAACGCCCCCCCCCCACCCCCCCTACCGCCCCTTCCTGCAGCGCTCCGCGCCCCACTCCCCCGCCTTCTGTTCCGTCGCCCGTCACCCCGTTCGCGCTTTCCATCGTGGACGAGCCTTACACTGGAGCCACGCTGCACAAGCTCATGGCCTCGACCACCCCCTCCCTTACAGAATGAGACCGCGCTTCTATCTCCGGGGCCGCTTCGGCACTGCGGACCTTGATGCACGATCGGGACCGGGACATAACGATGTTGCAGGTGCTGATAACGCTGTCAACGCGGCCGAACGAGGGAGTGAAGGACATCCTTCCCCTTCGTGGAGGTGCTACAAGAGTTCCATTCTCGCGTCGTGCACGTATGGCAGGTTACCCCGTCTTGTTCCAACCACGACCCGGATGACGATCCGGAAAACAACAGCGCCCGAGGCAACAGCCACGTTTGGGCGATGTTGTCCTCCAGCTCCGCCTCCCGACACCGGTCGAGCACAGGGGGCACCTCGCCTCGGCCGACCACTGCACCGTCAACGCGGCGCACAAGGTTCTTCGTCCAGTGAGGACGACCCCGCCCACCCCGTCCACGAGAAACAAAGGCAAGCAGAGTACGATTCCGATTTTTGATATTGCCCCGCTTTGTGTCGTTTTCGCAGCAGCTTCGATTTCTGCAGCGCCTGTCACAAACCATGTAGCGCCGTCCGCTACTCCTGCCCCCCCCCCCCCCCCCCCCAGTACTAGCCTTCTCCTGGCCTGCCCGTCATCAACGCAATTTATGTTGCGGGCTCATCAATTCAGCCCTTCACCACTCCGACCGCAGCAAACATGTGCCACGGATCCTCACAAAACAAGGACCCACTCCCATCAGCCCTCACCGTTACCGGCTCCACACGCTAGCCCTCCACTACCCCGACCGCAGCAGGCATGCGCCTCGGACAACAGCAACCACTGTGCAGGCGCCCAGTAGATCAATACCCCTCCCACAACCGTCAAACCCAGGGAAATCCGTCGCAGCAGCCTACCCCCCCCCCCCACCCCCCTCCCCCCC
>MEHQ01001137.1:72843-129834 GCA_008828725.1 Saccharina japonica | reverse complement strand
CCCCCCCCCTCCCCCCAAGTACTTCCCTCTTCTGCCCTAACCGTTACCGGCTTTTCAAACCAGCCCTCTGCTTCTCCGTCCGCATCAAACATGCGCCTCGGGCCGTCCAACAGCGGCGGCAACCACAACTCGCGTCAGCCTGGCACCTTCCGCACTAACTGATCACCCGACGGTGAAGACCTGCTCGCGGCTTCCTCAGCAGCACTGCACGCAACCCTACCGGGTACCTCTCAATATTCTCGCGCGTTCCCTGGCCCCACGCTCCTGCTCGACTCTCTTCACTTCCATCCCCCCAAGGACCCCCCTCTGCTGCCCTAACCGTTGCCGGCTCTTCACACCAGCCCTCTGCTTCTCCGTTCATGCATCGGACCTTCCAACAGCGGCGCTAACTGGCCGACCGATGGTGAAGACCTGCTCTCGACTTCACCAGAAGCACTGCACGCGACCCTACTTGGTACCTCTCAAGATTATCGCGCGTTCCCTGGCCCCGCGCTCCCGCCCGACCCTCTTCACTCCCACCCCCCCCCCCCCCCCCCCCCCCCCGCCCCCCTTCCCCCCCCCCCCCCCCCCCCCGCCCCCCTTCCCCCCCCCCCCCCCCCCCCCGCCCCCCTTCCCCCCCCCCCCCCCCCCCCCGCCCCCCTTCCCCCCCCCCCCCCCCCCCCCGCCCCCCTTCCCCCCCCCCCCCCCCCCCAACCCATCTTCAATATTAACCACTCGAACACGGGTTGGCCCCCTTGTTCCAGCGGTTAGTTTGAGGTGTGGGCAGGAGGGGGTGGACACGCCGAGCCCTCCCACTCTGCTCCCCTTCACGTCCCCCCTCGATGCGCGGCACCGAGCCTTGCCCGCCATTGCCGAACGTTCTTGCAGACATCGGCAATCGTGTGGACACCACGACAACCACGGCGAACAGCGGCACCCACTCCCTCCCCGGCTACACTACCTCTACTCCAGGGCCATTGACCCCCGTATCTTCTCCGTCCCATGACCGTAGAGACCGTTTGCGCACGACTTTCGCCGTCCGTCGACCCCGTGGAAACATAACACTAACTGTGACCTCCAGCGATTCTGGACTCGCAGCTGACCGGCCCATACTGACAATACCGCTGTCCCTGGGCCCATGAGACAGTTTACCCGCGACTTCACTCGCGGAAGACTCGACATCGTCAACAAGACCTTGCCAGGAGCCACCTGTACGGCCACCCACCCCCCGGTCCCGGACTACTACAGGCAACGCATACTCGTCCGAGTTCCTCCCTTCTCCTTCGCGTACAGAACACGCTTCCAGGAGGGACTCTCGGGTCACCCGGTCACAAGCACCCCGCCGACACGGACACCCCCCTGGAGCCACGACGTCATCGACCACATCACTCCCGCTCTCGGGAACCGTCGGCCCGACGGCGGTCCCCCGACAACGTCCCCCACCCTTCTCTGCTCCCCACCAACCCCCCCCCCGACCCTGACCCCCTCTCAGACCCTCTCCTTCTGGGACCGTTCCTCGATCTTCTCTCAGTGGTACCCCTCGTCGACAACGAGCACCTCAACTTCACGGAGCAGTGCATGATGTCGGAGAAGGCCAAGGGTTTCGGCGACACATCGACTCGACGGAAAAACATGGCCTCTTCGGACCCAGCACGACAACAACACCCTTGACGCTCGGACGCTATGTTTTTCGCAGGCACTTTGGGTGTAACATTGCTTCGACATCGTTTACCAAGTCAACCACGCCAAGTGCTCCGTCTCCCATCTGCGCCAACCACTCGTCGGCACCGGCGAAACTTTCCTCGCCAAAGCCTGCCTTCACGACCTCGCTTGGGGCATCGGCTTCCAGGCGGACGACACGTGAGCCGTCCGACGTCAGCGGTGGCCAGGCCTCAACCTCCTCGGTGATATCCTCATGATGATTCGCCGACAACTTGAATCCCTCCCCCCCCGCTCTCGCGCCACTCGCATCTCCCCCTCCGAGAATGGGATTCACGAGATTAGCGTCACCACCCCGCCGCCGACCGCCACCTCTACACTGGACCAACTCCTACCTCTCCTCCTCACGTCGACTTCCGTACGACTTAGCATCAAGTGCTTGCACGGCAATACTCCCTCCGCGGAACTTGCCGTGTCGGCGCGCATCGTGCCGGATGGTACGGTGCAACACCCTGTTCTTCTGAGACGCGACAGCTGGATGCGGTTTGAGCAGCGTGCATACACCACCCTGTCCCGCCAGCCCTCCCATCTAACCTTCTCCGAACCTTCGCTAACCACTCCCTGCATCAATGGCCTGCCCACCTTGATCCACGCCTGCGGTTTCCGCCCGATCGAGCCTTCCACCCCGGGCATCGTCTTCGGTGGGCTCGTCCCTTCCGGCTCCAGCATCTTCGCTCGCGTCCCGCCACTACCCTGCACCCGCCAAAGACTTCGCAGACTTCCGTCGCCACGGCCCACCCATGGACATCTCGGACTCGATGCGGACTTTCGTAGCTTCCATCACTGTTCCGGGTTCCACAGTCCATTTGTTTTGTTTTCTCAATACTTTGCCGCCTGATCGCCCCGCCGCCTTCCCCCCGCCCCCCGCCTTGCTCAAGTCCCCGCCGCCTGATCGCCTGGCAGCTTTCCCCTTGGCTCCCGCCTTGCCCAAGACCCCGCCACCGGACCGCCTCACCGCCTTATCCCCGGCCCCCGCCTTGCTCAAGACTTCGCCGCCGGATCGCCCCGTCGCCTTCCCCTCGGCTTCCTCCTTTGTCCGAGACCTCACCGATGGATCGCCTCGCAGCTTCTCCCCCGGCCAACACATTCCCCAAGACCCGGCCGCAGATTCGTCCCGCAGCGCTCTCCGCTGGTCCACGCCACGTTGACGACCCCACCGTCGACTCGCCTTGCCACGTTCCCGTCGATCACACCTCCGCCCTTGACCCCATCAACGAATCACCTTCCGGCTCCGAGAAGGTCGCCGTAGTCGTTGGCACTCCTCCTGGTTTGGCTTTCAGACCACCCTCCGTCTCCCCATTACCCACCTCGGGCGTCTCGTTTTCGGCCACTCCTCGAACTCGTCAGGCCTGGTTTATTCTCGGACCCGTCACCGCTCTGCCGCTGTCACCGCCTCTCCGCGTACTCCCACGGACTACGGGTTGGACGCCGGACTTCGACTACCAAGGTTAAAATACCTGCATTTACTCACCGTCGCCAGCCCACTTCAACGCCAAGGCTGCTATCCCGACGCACCGGTACAGCTCGCCGCCGCGACGCACAAGACTCGGCATCACCTATGGCCACTGCCAGTACAACCTCGACAGTACCCGCATCCGTCTCGCCACCGCCTACCGTCTCCGGACCCCCCACCCCGGCCCCGACTACCCAACCACCTACACCTCGACTGTCGGGACTCTTTGTCGAGCCTGATGACGACCTACATCTTCGTTCCCGCGTTGGGCATTATACCTGTACCGACTGGGAACGCGAACAGCGCGAAGAGCCTCTCTTCTCCGCCGCCCCCTTTTTGTCACTGGGCTCGCCTTCGCCACCACCAGGCGACCTCTTGGACTACATCCCCTCTACCCGTCTCCCCGTAGTTTCGGAGATCCTGGCCCTCGCTGCGAAAGGCCAACTGCACGTTTCCGACGATGACACGGTTCTTCTCGTCGCACGTACGCCAACAGCCTTTCTGCGCCAGGCCGACTCTGCCCTTGCCCCGCCACCCGCCCCACCCGCTCGCGTTTACGTCCTCATGCTGATGCGCTCGTGGGTCCTGCGCACATGCCATTCCACCACGTCCTGCCACTTGGGTGTCTCCCGGACACTCCGTGTGCTTATGCGCTTCTACTGGTGGATCAGCATGGACATCTCTACCCGATGGTGGCTCCGCCGCTGTCTCAAGTGTCAGGCGCGCAAGCCCTCGCGCCAGACCATTCGCGGGCCTACACTTTCCTTGCCGTTACCCAATGGGCCCGGCAGCTTCGTCAGTGTCAACTACTTCGGGCCTCTGCACATCACGCCTCTAGGTAAGGTCTACATTCTGCTCTTTAACGACGTTTCAGCCGCCGCGCTGACTTGTACGCCACCACTGAGATCGGATTGACCCCATCCGGCACGGCCGACATCCTCGTCGACCACTACATCCCTCTTTGGGGATGCCCCGTTACCCTCCTTTCCGATAACGGTCTCCAATTCTGCTCCAGACTTTCTCGCCCTCTCTATGAGCGTCTCGGCACCAACAAGATCGCCACACGCTCCTACCACCCTTGCACCAACGGCGGAGTCGAGCCCGTCAACCACATCATGGCCCAGACGCTCGCCATGGTAGGCGACGAACATTAAACATATTGGGATATTTAACTCCCGCACGTCGAGAGCGCCAACAACAACTCCGTCAGCGCCGCCACCGGGGTGCCCCCAACGAAGTACACTTTGGCTGCCGCCCTCGACTCCCCCCCACCGCCTTCGATCCACCCAACATCGGCGGGCACCGAAGCCTCAACCGGGACCAACTAGCTTACATCGACCTCGCCACCGCCCGCCAACAACGCGCCCACCGCGCCGTCCGAGAACTAGACGCCATCTACCTTTCGCGTCTAGGCCGTGGCATCGCCCCCATCATGGACGCCCTTCGCCTTTCCTCTCTGTTGTCCGTCGGCGGGTGGGCGTGGATCTACAACACCGCCGCTACCATCCGTCAAGGCGCCAGGAAAGGTACCGACGCCGTCGTCCTCAAGACCAAGCTCTCGTTTAACTGGATAAGCCGTTTCAACATTCTCGCCGTGGGCCCGACTCCTGCTTTCGCCGTTCCTGACGGCCGACCCCTTCACGACAAACTCCTGTGCTTTGACCTTTCCTCCCACATTCCTGGACGCGACTCTAAGCCCCGCTTCTCTGTCGCCCGAAGGAAGCCTTGCCGGAACCCTGACGACATTCAAGACCTACCGAAACACCTCCCGGCAGACGTCACCAAGTACGTACTCAACTATTTGTCGACAACGTCCCCGCTCTTTCACGTCACCCTCGACGACATCTCCACACAGCCCGAACGCCTCGAGGTCGATCAAATCTCGTGACATGTACGAGACGAACTGGGATGACTTTTCAGGCCTTCATGGGAACACGAAGAGGGCCTACAGCACCACCGACTCCCCATCCTTCGCTACTGCCTTCGCAGCACCGCCAAGCCAACCACTTATACCGTCAGATGGGCATCGGCGCCGCTAACCGCGAGTTATCGCGGTCCCAGGGCTATTGTTTTCTCGCTTCTGGGTACAGCCTCGTTCCTCGCGCCCTCTGGCGCCTTCGCTTCCGCTCTTCAACCCTACTTGCGTGGACACATCTCTGGTACAAAGCCCACAACGGTATCTGGTGGTTGGGAAAAGTAGCAGCTCGTCACCTCGACCGACAACTCCTCCGCAGACTTCTACACCTTCCGCTTCCGCGACGACCCGGGCTTGATCAAGATCAAACTCCTCCGGTCGCTCTACAACACTTCACTGCATGCTGTCCAAGGATCCTAGTGTCTTCAGCGTCATCAAGCTGGTGGACTTCACGTGGTGTTTTACGGAGCGGTGATGGACCCCACCACCCCCACTCATCCGCCTGACCAGCAGGCTATGAGCACTACTTGACGGATGCGGGAGAGTTTTTAGCCTCTGTTTTCCTCGGGACCGGGACATTATCTGCGACTGCTACCTTCGATATGCGTTCGCGATGTGTTTACCTCCCTCCTGACACATGACGTATTGCTTGCATCGCTAGGACTACAAGTTTACATTCAAAAGTATCATTGTACCTTCAGGGGTCGTTTTTATTATGTTGACACATTCGTTTTGTATTCGGAGCGGTCTTTCATTTTTTTTGTCTTGAATTTTATGTCTTTGTTCTCCTTATTTCCTCGTTTTGTTTTGCTTTGTTTTGCTTTGCTTTGTGTTCGGACTGGAATTCTGCGTTGTCTCCATGTATTCCACTACTTCTTTATTTTTGGTTTTGTTCACGTTGTGTCGACGTGAACTTCGTACTGGAATACGCACCAAAATCCTTTGGCGTATTCCCCCTTGCTTGTGCTTTTGACTTACGTTAACATGGTTCCGCGTCCATTTTTAACTTCGCCTGACCCTCAGTGCGACTTCGACACATAATGATCGAACCGTTGTAGGCTACCCGCATGCGTCTTCCTTCTTTGTTCGCGTCTTATTGGTTGGCCTTATTGTTTTTTTCGGACGAAGCACGAAGGACCTTATTGTGTCCGTTTCGTATTAGTTTGATATAAACTTTACGGTGAGACATGTACTATGAAAGGTTCCTGGCGTCGTACCCCGATAACGTCAACATGGTTTCGCATTTTGTTTTACCTCCCTTTGTCTGGTTTTCGGTACGGTCCCCTGTTTCAGACACGTAAAACTAAGCAATTGTTGGCCACCAGTCTGTGTCTTCCTTAGTTTTCTCAAGGCTTGATCCCCCGTTTCCGGCGCACCAACATACGCCTGTCTATAGCTTAGTTCAGTGCGCCCCCATTGTTTGGCCTTGCTCGCGTTCCATTGTTTGGCCTTTCATGCGTTTTCGTCAGCTTGCGCCACGAATAGTCACGACTCGCTCTTGCGGGTCTTGAAATCTCCAGATTGACACTGTACTATGTCGAACGATTGCTTTATTCGTTTCCAACTTTCTTTCGCGTTTTTCTTTTCTGCCAGCAGTACATCCCCCATCCAGCATTCCCGTGACAAGGTTTAGCTCTTATCAGAGCCGTCTTAGCCTCATTTACGAGGTGTGGGTGGGTCTATAGTCTCATTGGGTTGTCGCTTGTTTTGAATAGCAGTATCTTCGACCACCTTTCCGATTTTCTTATGTCTTTAGTAGGTTTCGTATATCGTAGTGTGGTCTGCATCTACGACTACTCAGGGTGGGTTAATGGTGTGGCTTTTGGTATGAGCAATAGAACAACCGTATGCAGAGTTTGATACGATATTGTCACCTTATATAGTATATCCTATGCATGGTATACGTAGGATCTGTATCCAGCGGATAGGCGTATTCTAAGGTAAAGGCGTATACAGAGCAGAACATCTGTGACCTGATCCGACGCGATATAGCTGTGGTACATACGTACTGGATGGACCTGCATTGAAATTCGTAGGCCCACGTCAGTATTGGCGGGGCATTTATAATGGGAACTTGAGGTGGTGGATCTTGTGCTTGCCAGTACGTGGGAGCCGGTCATGCTAGAGAGCATGACCTCCCTCCTCCACCCCCACTCGTCTTACTCTGTCAGCTTGACCCTTCAAGCTCTCGCGCATTTAACGTGAGAACATCTGTCTTCTACTTGGATGAGTCTTGATTATGATCAAGCACTAGATACGTGCACCCTTTCTCTGTCGGCATGGCATCATCGTAACATCTACCTCTATCATCGTACATATCACGCCAAAAAGTGCTACCTCTTTCCTCGTAGCAAGCATCATTTCAAGTTTTTGTTTTCCCCATCGGCGTGCACGGTGAAAACCATGCCTCGAAACTCTCATGAGGAGTGACTACACTAGGCATACTCGGCTCGCGCGAGATCCACAAGCCCCCCACACACCGCAAGCATCACACCCAAACATCTCGGCAGCAGCAGCACACACAGTGGATCAATAAAAAAACAGCAGTAGTACACGTAGGGTGGTGGCTTATTGCCGGAACTCCTCATGCGAGGTGCTCAATATCTCCTCGCACAAAACAACATTCATTCGATACATAGAACTTGTTTGTTGGCGCAGCAACCCGCTCACAATGAACTTACGAAATAAACTAAAACAACAGCTGTGAGACCAAGGGCGTCCAAAAAGTGTGGGGGGGTCTTTCAAACCAAGTGATTGGTTTTTCAATAAAATTCAGAAAAAAAAACAACTTGTTTTGTGCTAAATCCCCCAGCGATCACAGTGCTCCGATTTGGTTTTCCTGACCATTTTAGATAGTCAGGTGTCGGGAAATTACTTCTCGGGATGCCCTCGGTGAGATCGATGATTTCGTCGGAAATCATATTTGCTGGCTGAGTGTGAGACTTTGATGAGTCCGAAAGCGAATATGGGGTTTGTTACAGCTCACCTGTTTGGCAAAAGAGGGGAGATGGAAATAATTAAGTCATGACTTGAACTTTAATATATACGTACGAGTCGTAGTATTAACAGTAGTTAGCAAGCCGGTCGCCCCGGTGGGCTAGCAGGTAACCACGAAGCCTGTAGCGTCAAGATCGTGAGTTCGAGCCCCCCCGAGTGCGTGCTCGTAGGGACTTTTTCTCGCAAACAAATATATTGACTAGCGGAAAGCGCGAGAGCGGGAGTTCGCAAAATTCGATGAAGACCGAAGAGCGTTGGGAAGGCTGGACCATCTGCGCCATAGAAATCATGGCAAGAACCGTAGTGGGGGAGGAAGGAGAGGAGCTTACTTTGTGACCCCGGATCTGAGTTACGATTTGTAATAGGGAGGGAGGAAGACAGAAGTACGAAGATATTAAATGGGATAAAAAACAAAAACAAAAACAAATTAGGTGTGGATAAATTTACTTTCACATAAGACGGACTGAATGAAATCATGAAGGCCAACTGCCTCGAACTTCATACAGTTCTCGTAGTGTGGATGAATTGAATTTCACACAAGAGGCACATGGAGGATATTATAGTGCATAAGGATCATACTATTATGATCGTAACTGTGCACTTGAGGGGCTCAAACAGTCAGAACATTCTGCCTCAAACATAAAAAAGTGCCACACCCCGGGGGGCAGAAGCAGTACCGAATGTGCGGGTTTCCCCCAACAGCATCAGCAGGAGCAGGTTGTCAGGGCTGTGCAACTGGTGGTGCTGCTGTGCACTGCTTGCTGTTGTCTTTGTAGGCGTATGTGGCGTGTGTGCAGCACTATTTCATATTTATAGCAGCAGTGTGTGTTGTCTTCACATTACACCCGTTATTTCTACCCAACAACATCATCAGTACGCCCAGTGTCTGTCCTGATTCCTAATCCTAGAGAGATACAAATTATGTGGTCACTAGCTAGTGGTCACAGACTGTGAGACAGAGAACCAAAACAAAGTAAACGCGACTAAATGCGTAAAGCAAGTAAAAGGCCAACGTACCGGGTATGAGAACACAGCGACACAAACCGAACAAAATATAAACAGTACTGTTGCGCAAATACGTACGTACTTGTTTTATCCAGGTAAGATACAAGGTGACATTTCGACAAACCGGGGGACGCATCTTGATAGCATACTCACAGCTGTCGTTTGTTTAATTTGTTTGAATATATACAGGACGATAAGCAGTAGGCAAGAAATCGATCCAGGTTTCTTGTCTTTGATATGCTTTGTCTTTTGACTGTCATGTGCCACGTAGTTTATGCATATGATTGGTTACGTATAACGTATATTCGTTCTCTGGTACGAGTTTGATCGAAAACTATAAAAAAACAACAGTGGATAGGCTTCGGTTTTGTTAGTCGCGTTTTTGCTTAAAAATGATGAGGCAGTTTTTGTTTCAGTTCAAAACAGAGTTTTGGGGTGATTGTGTTCATTAAACGTTTCAGTATCACCCATTATTGACTATCGCCAGTTGGAAATTGTTGGGTCAAACATTGTTGGGTTGAAAATGTTGGGTTATTGAATCAACTTGTTTGTATACGTCGCTGTCGAACGTGTCCTGCGCTGGCCCACATGCCCATACCATTGGTCGTCAAGCAGGAGTAGTAGATAATGTACTCGTATCACACAAGTACCAAACACACACCAGGTGGGACAATACATCGTGTCAGAGACCTTACCACATACACCACACACAGGAGGTAAGCCGCACCAGGATTGTCACCGGCTGCACCCCTCACATATATGCGAGCAGTATCATTGTATCAAAGCCCGGGTCGTATCATTATCATCGGCGACTGATCCCGAAGGAGCAGCATCCACGCGAGGCATCCATCAGCTCGGACTCAAATGCTTCGCCACACCATATATAACCCTAATCTCCGTAGACCAGTATGAAACCCCCACATACCGGGAAACCAGTATCGAGCAACCGCATACCACAAACAAAACTTGTCACTTTTGCGGTTGTTGCTTTTGGGTATAGTGCAACACTATGTTTACCACTCTGAACCAGGGTGGGCACAAGTTGTAATAAATCGATAGCTGGTTTCGATGGACATTGGAAAAGTATAAAGTTGACCATATATTGAGTCAACGCGATTGATCTCGAGGACAAAGTTGAGAAGTGGACGTGATTGTGGTCCTCGCTCGTAGCCGGTATTTGTTGCATCTAGAGGATACGGATGCGTCTTGGTGTTTGAAAGACGCACACTGGTACTGCACGATGTTGTAGAAAGGTCTTAATCGCATACTACCCAGTTTTGGTACCAGGAAGATATACTGAGACGTATATGAAGGTCGTGAAATGGAATTGATTGCAAAAAGTAGAACAGCCTTCATATCAGCAGGCAATCGGAGCGGTCTTCGTGTTCATGCTGGTCAGAGGTTCTAGCCTTGAGCTTGGAGCCTTCTCTGATTGGACCACGAGATGGCAAGCCAGCGGGGTCGGATGAGACTGATATCTTTCGGATCAGACGAGCTCAGTCAGTATTCAAGGATTCCTAGGCGGCCAGTGAAGCAGGATAGATAAAGCTCAATTACACAGGATTCATCGATAACTTCATGAGACTTGGAGCAAGAATGCATAGTCCATAATTAGACTAAGAACCTGCTCCAGTTAGTGTTTTACCGCAGTTTTGTCTACAGTTGGCAAGGCCACAGCGCCTCGCCTATGAGACTCGCCAGACCGAGCGAGTCGAGTTCACCTATGATCACAGAAAAACGGATGAAAACCAAATCAAAATCATTGTACGTACATAGTATCTATAGCACAACTGCCGAGTATTGTTTACAGGGTCATTATTGATGATACAATGAAAATAGGAATAAGCAATAAACATTCTTTTTCGAGTCCTGCTGTCGACGCCAAGTGTAATATGATTAAGGTAAAGACACAGAGTATATCTGGCCATGTCAGCCTTTTGAACAGGTACTCATTGGTACTCACGCTTGATGTTTGGTTGCTTAGATATGAAAGAAGAGCAGCTTTATTCTTTTTCCCAGGATGGAAGACTGAAACGGCATGGAGCTTGGTTCCCGTGAGAACCTGGTAACTCCTGGTTCCCATCTAAGGTACGCCTTCCAAGTACTACAAATCCGAGTCTTATACATGTTACCACGTATCTACCAACGTTTCCACATACTTCCAGCAGTACCATACCATATTGACCTGGTGATACAAAGTGTATATTGTATGCGGGCAACTGTGTACCTTTTCTACATTCTACTCAACCAAGTTGATACCAGACTACATCATAAATCTACACATATCATATGCGTATATCTATATCTACACATCATGTATGTGCACAAACGTTGTTCGACGACATTAGGTTACACTGCAAGAAATACACGCGTCATTCCTCCGGGGGTAGCGGTGTGTTGAGAAAATTGGCATGCCCCTCTGGCGATCGTGCAGGGATACTATCAGATCCCGCCTTTAGAACACGCCCCCAATGTCTGGGTCTGAGATACAAATGATACACAACCACCAGTTCAGATAATGGCATCAGCAGGAAGATATATGCGGCCGGACACCTACCGTGCAAACTCCGCACCGACATTGGACAGCACTCGGAATGAACTGCACAACAATGCACCTGCGAAGGGAAATCTTCCTCGCATTACTGAGTATACCCAACACGTCCCCCATGCGCGTTATTCATAAACGAGAATTTTTATGAGACAACTCGTACACGGGGTAAATCTGCGTCACGGGAACGGGTGGACGGTGCTCGGATCCCCATGAGGGGCAGAGAAGAAGACGCGGTGTTGATAATATATATATATATTATCGTCCCAATGAAGATAAAATACTGGGCCCGGGACAAACCGAGAAATATGTAACTCAATAGGGACTATAAACGAACGAACGAATGAACGAACGTGAACGGAACTGCCCCGAGTAGGGCAACGTATCATCCAAAACACAAGATGTTGGGACTGTCAAGTACCCAACCATGCTACGAACCTATCGCGGGCCATAGCTAATATACCGCCTGGTCATATATCTAGGCTACAAGAACATTCAACTAATGTATGGATCAACCATATACTACCCGATACCATACTACAGTACGTATGTTGTTATGACGGAACATCTTTATTCCCCAACACGTATAATACCAAATGGACAATACATAATAAAAGATACGACCTCTTCCTGTCGGGCTATTGTATTACCACTTCTGTAAAGCACGACTGCTTGTGGCAACAAAACGCCGAAGATGGAAAATGTACCCCTATCAAACCTACCAAGTACGACAACCAATTATTTGAGAACACGCCACACCTGGTCTATAGTTTAGTAGTGCAGCAGATCATGACGCTATGGATGCCTGTGTTCTTCGAAATTTATCGCATGGTTGAGAGTAACATGCCAATACCGACCATGAAACCGCTCCCGAAAGCCATACAAAAAAGGAAACAAACTCAGGTTCAAATCCGCAAGGCAGATATCGATTCCACTATGCAAGGTCGTACGCCGCAATCTAAGGAAAGCCGAATCCCGGACGGGGCCACGCAAATCGGACGGCCAATATTCGGACAGCTGATGAAGTTACGGCCTAAGTATATACTCTACGTGACTGTTTTTTTTCTTTGTCCATCCCATTTATTATCTTCGACCTTCCTTTCTCTCTCCTTCCTAGTCGTAACTCAGATCCGGGGTCACAAAGTAGGCTCTTCTCCCTCCTCCCCCCTCCCCCACTACGCTACTTGCCTTGTTTGTTATCGCGAGAAGATTTTAGCTCCTTCCTCCCTCGTCAACTTTCGTCGAATTATGCTTACCCACGCTATAATATGCGCTCTCGACAGATTGTTGGTGTCATTGGATAATAAAAATCTCCATACGATCCAACGCAATGACCCTTGGCGTACGTCCCCGCTGTTGACCGCACTACCCACCCTCAGATACAAAGCAGTGATACTGGGCCGGGGAAGGTTTCGTATATTACAAAAGCCGTGTTCCGCATTACATTCGATACACCTGCTTTCGAAATTTATTATTCCGGAAACAATATCGGGCAATGTTTTGCGGTCGGGCTGTTTCATAGTTTTGGGGGGCGGTGGTATAGATCTCCCGGCTATGAAAAACAAAACAAGAACGACTTAGTTGGGGATTGGTGCATCCGGCTTTTCACGCCAATGAGCGACGCGACTACGGAACGTAGCATACGTACCGGGGTAGCGGCAGAGCCAGCCCACCACAATAATCGACCCCCACCATAGTCCCGCATACAGGGCCCCGTCTTGTCCTCCCCATACGACCACACCGACTAACCATGCGGCCATCCAGAAAAACCCAGGAATACCAATACGTATGACTGAGTCTGGCACCGGTGGGTACACATACAAGTTGTGAATACTGTAAGCAATCGCGACGGCGCCCCAGGACCCAATGAACCCTCCTACGCCGAGCGACACGCCGATGCTGCACCAACTACCAGATGCTCCAAGGCACATTTTCAACTGCCGCTCTCGGCACTCCCAATACGAGCATACGCTGACACCATCCCACTGCCCGACGCACTCGCAGGCGGACATCTCTATGTTGTTCGCCCCCTCGATTACCCCCGTCCATGCCTCGCAAAAATCAGACGAATTCGATGCCGTGACGCACTGGTACGCCCCTAACGCCTGGTTGCCTTTGAGACCCGTCTCTGCGCACGTCCAGGACGAGCAGAATTTTTTTGACTCAACGTCTTCCGTGGCGCAGGTGCACAGCGTGTTCACCACCCCCGGCTGGTTGCAGGTCCACGCAGCGCAGTATTTGTCGTTCGCCACGGACTGACAGGAGCACGTGCCCACGTGTTTCTGGCCCTGACCGAACTCATCTGACGTCCAACTCATGCACATGGTGGCGTTTCCCTCGGTGCCATCGGTAGTAGCAGTGGCATTGCCGTCGGTTCTGGTAGTGGGAATGGTAGCACTGCTGTCGCTGTCCGTCTTGAACCCCGTGCACTCTAAGAGCTGGGTATCGCTCTCAATCTTGGGGATCCCACCCAAGTACTTGCCGCTGGCCGTATAGTAGCCGGCACGGACCTCCAACTCTCTGCTGCCGAGTGGAAAATCGGTAAGGTAGCTCACCGTGACCTCGATCGACATGAGGGCAAAAGCCAGCAAGATATTTCTGGCGCACATGATGGACCTTTAATCTTCCGATGTCGCCTGCGAAGACCAGGAAAGTGTATAAATCAATAAATGAAGGAAGTGAATAAACGATAGTCAGCGGTGTTACCAAGAGCAGGTATAGAGAGGTGGCTGATAGCGTTTTTGATAAGGCCGAGCAAAACAAGGAATTAACCAAAAGCAAAATGCTTTATATCACGCACCAATATGTCTGTCTGGTTGAACACTTCAAAAGTCAGCTAAGGCTACGCATCGCTGCCTGCGTTAATACTGTGGCGTAAAATTATTTACCTTTGTGGTTGCACAGCGTAATAAAACCATGCACCTTTTATTTCCGGAACATGACAAATAACTTTAGCCGCGCGCTAACGAGAACGCTGTTGTTTTCGAGCACGTGAGGGTGTCGTCTTGTTGAGCTGGGCGCCGGGCATGACGTTTAGCCGTGTGCTTTATTATCATGTTTGCTCGAGGCAGTCAAGCAAACGGGTTGGTCAAACTATTCAAAGGGGGTTCAGCGACATCGTGCGATCGGCCATTGATAGACTGTCCGCCAGTTTCATATTACGAGCTCGCTCAAGCTTACCCCGTGCTCAATTCCGTTGGCATCCAATGTCCACGCCGTGTGTTTCAGATCGACGTTGAATTTCAGAAGACATGTTCATTAAATCCCTCCAAACGCGTTGATGAGTACTCTCCTTGCAGACTTGTTTATTTGGTTGGACGGATACATCTTGTTTACAGTTTTTGTTTGCAAATTTATAGCGGCCTTAAGAGGTAAAAAAAAACATTTTTAAGGCCTTTCGTCAACGGCTTGATAGGGGTTCAATACTGCGAGTACTCATAGTATTTACGGGTCCAGTACCCGTGGCACCTACGCTGAATACTCCTCGGATGTCCGTACTGCGGGTACTGCTGGAACTCCGGGTTCTGTACTACACATACTCCCAGCACTCGCAGTATCTCGGCGGCCAGTACTGCAATACTCTCAGTACTCTGAGTACGATATCTATTCGATATTCCGAGTATGCTCGGGATATGAGGTATACCGATGTGCATGCGTTCCTCAGAAGCATGTCGGTAAATTTTCTCGCGAGGTCGTGAACTCTTTCGGCCGATTAACCTGCCACCGCGCCCACCGTTTCCTCTGCACCGGGCAGGGCCTCGCGGGCGCTTCTACCGTGAACATGATGACCGTTGACGCTTGAAAACGTGCATCATTATAATCTAGACCTTAAGTATAGCACTTTCATCAGAGCTTGTTATTTTTGTTTGGGAAAACGTGGTTCCGTATTGGATACCATACCGGGATACGTCACTTCGTATGTTTTCATAGATGCCTGGTATCTCGATTTGTTTTCGTTGATCGATACCTATCGTCGAGGAACATATACTCTAGGTTAGGTTTAGATTGTGAGTGAAGTACAACTCTTAAACCAAAGAACCAAGTGCTAAAATCGATTTTCATTCTCATCGGGAAGGTGATTCTCAATTAGGAAAATCCGCTGTTATTACAAGCATGAAAATGATTCGGTACGCATGGTATGTATTATACGAGTATGTGTATATGTTTAAATATTTTTCGGAGGTTGCTGTTGTGGTGTTCGCCGGTGTGATCGAATCAATCTGAAATTAAAATGCATCATCATAATCTAGACATTACGAAAAACATTTCTCAACTGTCGCCCGCAGCTCAATTCATGTTTTACTCCTCAAGATACGAAGTGTGAGTGTGTGCGGCCGCCTGCTCTGCTGTGCTTTAGTGTGTGTTTGACATCAAACATTTTCGCTGGATTCAGCACTGGTACTGCTGCCACGTTGTACCTTCCTTCTCCGAGCACACGTATGGTATCTCTCCTCGCTAGGCTCTGTGGGTCACCTTTGTCATATTTTAGGTCAGTAACACTCTGTGCTCTCCCTCGAGAGGCCCACACGTGCAAAACATGTAAGAGCACAAAAACACAGTAAACGTTTTTTTTTCAGTTGTTATACTATTTCTCCTGTAGTACAAATTCGACCTTTTCGTGACTCGCTACGTACGGAAAACGATATTTCTTCAGGTCTATAACCCTCAAACCTACTCTCTATGACAAGTTTTAAAGAGCGTAGGTCATGGTAAACATATTTTTCGTGTATCAGGAGCCGAATCGACCCGACGCTTTTTCCATCACGAACGTGCCTCTTACTCAAAAACGACTTTCCATACCCCTGGCACCACACGGACGAATTAAAAAAATGCCATTTTTTCCGGCTGCTGATACTGCTGTAACTCAGATTTTCGACGAGAACGCCAGGCACTATTAGCAGTAGGTGGACCTACTCGAGCCTCTGGTTTGACCGTGCGTAGCGTCCCACGTGGCCTCAGCAGGGTGTAGATACCAAACAGGAGCTCTGGAACCATAAGACTGTAACAACGACGAAACACGTTTACTTTTCAAGACTCAGTCGACTCAACTCTAAGTACTTGCTCTTTATTTTGTTTACCGAAGGGGCCCCTTAAAACGTTGTATAAATACGTACTCATCAGGGCGGTTACCGCCTTATTGGAATATCACAAAACACACGGTAGTCTTTCGAGACAGGGCGGTCAAAATGTCAGTGAAATATGCTGCCTTTTATAGCCCTCCCCTTCGAATACCAGGAAATATCACGCGTGTTTGGTGTTTGGTGGTTTTGCTTTTTCTATTAATAGTAGGTACCTTAATTTGAATATGCCAGGTACCTGGGATTTTACTTGATTATGAAATACACCAGGTACGTATCATATGTCGTATCTGGTATTTTACCTGAGTTTAGTACCCCTGTCTACGCAGGTCGGTGAATAAACTATGTATTCCAATAACATTCATAGGGGAGTGATAAATGTGCCCCCGGGGGCACTTCCGTTTACGACTCCCCCGGGGGCACTTTAGCTTATTGCGTCCCCGGAACTAAGGCAGAATACAAAGCACACCACCACGATCGATTACGACGATCGTAGGGCAGCAGACCTGTCTGGGAATTGTCTACTGCATGTGCTGCTGCGGTATGTGCAGTAGTTCCGCCGGTCATCGCTTTTCGCTCGATATACATATATACCTGTTCGTGTTCTCGATACTGAGGATATCTCCAGGCATTGGTTTTATGGGCGCACCACGCTAAAGGTGCCTCCTGAAAAAGGTTGCATGAAGCACGCCACCACGAGCGATCACGACGACCGTACGGCACCAGACCTGTCTAGGGGTTGACTACAGTATCAGCTGCTGCGGTGTGTACAGTAGTCCCACCGGCCATCGCTTCTCGCCAGACATACAGACGGGTTCGTATCATCGACACTCATTATCACTGTAGGCATGTTTGGGGGCCGCACATCAAGCTAGAAGTAAGTGCCTCCAAAAATAAACTCGTTCGCGAAGCACGCCACCATGAGCGATCACGGCAATCGTTCGGCACCAGACCCGTCTGGAGATTGCCAACGAGATATGCTGCTGTGGGGCGTGCAGTATTATCCGCCTGTCTAAGCTTCTCGCTCGACGTACGGACGGGCTCGTGTTCTCGATACTGAGGATCTCTCCAGGCCTTTTTTGGGGGCGCACCAAGCTGGAGATATTCTTAGTATGGAGAAGGCGAACTCGTCTATATATCGGGCGGGAAGCGATGACCGACGGTACTGCACACACCACCGAAGCACATGCCGTAGGCAAGTGCCGTAGGCAAGTTTCACAGAAGTATGGTGCCCTACGATCGTTGCAATCGCTCGTGGTAGCGTGCTTCATGTATGTAGTACGTACGCTTTCGGACGCACTTTTAGCATGATGTGCCCAAGACTAGACTTAAACAAATCCGAGCGATCTAGCTGAGGCTATGACACATTTAATTCCCCCGAAATCGATTTTTGTATTGTCCGCCGCGCGAACCAGCGATGGACGGACAACAACTGGAACTATAGCGGTATCAGTAGGATAGCGCATTGAGGGGTATGATTGGCGGCTACATACCTCTCCATGCCGCTGCATAGATAGGTCGCGAATGTACCAAAACATTCAATCGGAGCTGAAATAATAATTGCAGTACAACAGGCTAATAACAAAACCGAGAGGGTAAAAACAAGAAAAACAAGATATTCGACAGTCGTTATCTTGAACTTAGTCTATAATGCACCTGGTGCAGCTTTCCTGTTTCTTATTAGGTGTCATGCACTGTGATCATAAAATTCTAAAATACAGATGATCAAGCGATCATGCCAATACCTGAGGCGGTGCGGCCAATGACTAATTAGTGGGCAAGTCGTCACGTGCTGGTTACATTGTCACTCACACACAAAAAAGGCAGATGACAGGGTTTCTTCAATGTGTTACGGCTCTTCGATGTGGTTTAGCTTGCTCCGGCCGTGTGTCGTCTGATTGAAAGGGGGTGCGCTCGATTTTTCGACAGCATGCATGCTTGTGATGATAACGCCTTCCATTGCAAGAAGAAGGGACGCATCATCATACATTCCAGGTATACTTTGCTACTCACGATGGTTGGTCTAAAACTAAAGGTTCCTCGATGTATACATATTAAATGCTGACATTTCGTACCAACTTAAGAACTGGTTCCACGTATTTGGGGACAAACTACTTGGAATTAGTGTCCTATATTATTTTTCAGTTGTAACTAGGTTCCTAGGGCCGATCTTAGGGCCGGTCTTGGCTCTATATACAAACGTAATGCGAAGGCCTTGGGAAGATCTGTCTTGTACTGCTTGTAGTATTTACCGGTATATCATTAGCGTCTTGACATTTATTTATTTTTACTGAAACTATAATTTTTGGAAACTATACGTACCGGTTACGTATATTTTGTTTAAATGTGGTATGAAACAGTCGAATTTACCCTGCATTTTCCATCTATTTTCCTTGGGAGTGATTTGCCCTTTGAATTAAAGTTCGTGAAATGTCCTGGTTGCTGCATAATTCCGCTGTAATTATATTCGTAAAATTGCACTGACTGTTACTTCATGTTGCCGTCTAATGATGTGTACTATTAATACTCGTAGTAGCGCCTGTTCCAATAATATAATCCACATATCCCCCTTCTTCCCCTCGCTGCTTCGGCAAGAGGTCTTTGCTTTGGCATGGCCCATAGCGAGGGGGGGGGTCTTTCTAGCGAGCAAGGCTAGACTCACCCTCAAGCGGACCGATACCTTCTTGCTGCTGCGCACCCGCCGCGAAGCGTGTGCAGCGGTAGAGTTGGATCGGCACTGGTGCGTCAGGCGCAAAAGTCCAGATGCACGGGCCTTTTTGGCCGTCGGTGTAGACAGCAATGTCCATCTCACTTTTGTGCGCGGAGGCAGACGCCATCAGAAAGGTGGACGGACACTACGTACACAGCCCTAGGTGTGTTTGCTAGAGGGAGCTGTACTGTCTCAGTAACCTGGCTTCGCCATCAAAGGAGGAGGAGCGTGTGGCGACGAGCTGTTGTTGGACTGGTCAATCCCTTCAGCGCGAGAATTTTTATTTTTCAGACCAAGCACCCTGAGTGCAACGAGAGAGAAAGCGAGGAGCCGACTGGGAAGGACAGCAACGAGAGCGTGTACGGACGGAGCGGGTCGAGTGTGGTCGTGCTAGGACTGGCCGAGCGGCACCGGAGCGGCGCGCCTGAGCAGCCAGCACAGCAGCGCACAGGAGAAGCGATCCGGAGCACGGACGACATCGACCCGTGACGGACGAACATTTTTGTTTTTCTGTTGACAAATTCTTCGCTTTTTCCCCCGAATGTTGTTGGGTCGGTGTTGATGACGTCACTGGTTTTGTAGAGAGACGCGGCAGAGATGGCGCGGACACCCCGGGTGCCTTCATTGTGTGCCTGATCGTGGAAGACCCCTTCAATGTGGAACGATTCCTAATCAGTGTCGATGTTTATAATGCTGTGCCTAACACAGACCGTTCAGGATAGATTCGGGTAATTGTCAATGGACATGATGGCTTTGGTTGGCTGTTCTTTTTCACTTTGTGCCCGCGGACTGTCATGCTGGCAGCACTTCAGACAGCAGCTGCGTGCTCCATCTTGTTCCCACGCCTACCGTTTGTTTTTGTACAGACAGCACTTCAGACAGTAGTTACGCTGTAGTCGGCAAATTCATTGGTAAAGAGTGGGGGGGGGGGGGGGGGGACGATGCTGCTGTAGTCGAATGGAGATTGCGGGCGTGTAGGTCAGTTTTGGACACGCATAACATGCTGTAGGGATTTTAGGTGTACCTCTTCGGACTTGTGTATCCTTTCCCTGCTAAGTGTACGTGTTCTTTAGGATTCTCTGATGGCTCTAGCACTTTTGTGACCACGGACCGTGATCTTGCTAGATCAGACTATAGGGATTAGCAACTGAAACGAGTTTAATGTGAAGAAAAACAACAAACTGTAGACACCGCTTGATTGACCATTCAGAGCCTATTGTCTATAGCATTAACCGGAGTCTAGATAATGAAGGTACGTCCACAGCAGTAGTAGTAGTAGCAGTCGCATTCTTTGTTTTGTCATGGTCTATACCGAGCATCAAAACGCCAAAACATCCCACAATTATGTAGTTCACGAACAAACACCAATATTGTGAAAGCAGCAACACTAACAACACTTCACAGATGCTCCGAGTATACTCGATACTCCGAGTATACTCGGAGTATCGAGTATTTTTCGTACTCTGAGTACTGAGAGTATTAAGAATACTGGTGGCCTAAATACTCGGAGTACGTATGACCAGTACTGAAGGCCCACATACTCCGAGTACCCGCCGTATCGGACCCCGAAATACCCCGAGTACAAGCAGTATCGAGAGTGTTCATACCCGAAATACTCCGAGTATGAGCAGTACAATGAGTATCGAACCCCGAAATACTCCGAGTACACGAAGTACTTGAAGTATTTTATCTCCAGTACTCGTTACTTTACTCCAAGGTACTCGGAGCATCTGTGGAACACTTACTTCGTGTACGTGCGAATCACGACGGGCGGAGTTTAGTTCGCCAACCCAACAGGCTGTGTGAACTCCACCACCGACTGCTGCATGAGATACGTCATGTGTCATGTGTATCCTACAGCAGTACCTGGTATGCGTTTTTACCGTATAGCACTGCCGTATACCAGGGGTAGCAAGCAAGATATGTATTATTACCAGATACACAACCCGTTTTTTGTCTAAATCCCTCTGGGCGATTTTCTCCGCAGCAAGGGAGGAGGCACACGCGACAAACAAAATGTGTCCTTCGTTTTCGTGCACGCATCGATCAGCGTGTGTGTGCGCCCTGTCCATTTTATCTGTGTGTGTTCTTCACATGAAACCGTTCTCTCTCCCCGTCGACATCCAGCACACCCACACCCAGCAGTCAGTGTCGCAGCAGTGTCCCTGCCGATTATTCATCGTTGAGTCTTATGAATACGGGGTACCAGTTCTTTCTGTGGTCACAAAACTACAACACAGAGCATCGAGACCATTGGCTTGGAAATTCGGCTGCTATCAACAGGCGTGTGTTATCTTCGTGTAGGTAGGTATTTTGTATGTATGATCATTTCAAATGTGATACATACGTGTGTGTGTGCGCGTAGCGTGCAGGTAGTATGTGCAAAACGTTGTTACTGCAGGTTATTACAAAAACGTACCTGTACCAGGTACTCATATACGAGATGCACTGCTGCAGTAATTTTTGTTTGAACTTTTTCGCTCGCGTTGTTCACAGCCCCACAAAAAAAAAAAAACAGAATGCGGAAAACGCGGACTCGTTTCCTGGCCTCTCACAGCAGCAGAGTTCGCCACGTATTCGACACAACAGTCAGTATTAATCGAGTACTTCACTGAAACACACCCGTACGCGTATGTATGTCGTACATACGTACGATGCAAAGGCAACTATTAATACAGCAGCAGAAACTCACTCGTAACGCGGAGCGATGGTTGATTCGGTCTGATTACGTATTACGTACGTAGCGTATAGGGTTCCTTTAGTTCCGTGATAAATATAAAAATGTAAGTGTTGCCTAAACAAGATCAAATATACCATATGTGTGATGCGAAGCAACACTGCTGATGCACGTCGAGAACACACGAACACGGCGCAAGCAGTTATTATTACCTAAATAAAATAAAGTCACGGGTGGAGCCGTGGCTGTACCGCTAGATAATAATAGCTGCTACCGCCGTATTAACTATTAATAGTTGGGTCCCTCGACCCATACTTATCACTCGCAGTTAATTAACTGTTGTTGTTGTTGTCTTCACATTAAACCCGTTCTTTCTACTTAAACCACATCAGTACACCCAGTCCCTGTCCTGATTCCCAATCCTAGAGAGATACAAATTCTGTGGTCACAGACATGTGAAACAGAGAAAAACCAAAACAAAATAAACGCAAATTAATGGGTAAAGCAAGTGAGATGCGTAACGTATCGGGTACGAGAACACAGCGACACGAGCCGAACCAAAAAATAAGAACAAAAAAGACAAAATAAAACAAGTTCTGAAATTAAACAGAATACAAATGGCGCAGGGAGACAGAAGCGCCAGAAGCGCCCCTAGACGAAAAGCACACGTGCCCAAGAGGAACAGATAACTGCTGTACGAGCGAGGCAACACGAAAAGTGTCGAACTATAATATCATATATATGTGTACTATACTGCTGTTGTAGGGTCATACCCCATATCATACATGTGTGTCCAACAATAACCCAAACAGACATGCTTGTCGAACACTGCGTGCTGATCGTGCTGATAGTGGAGAACCCCTCTCTTGATGTATAGCGGGCAATTCGGGCACTTTGTTGAGTGTCGTGCGTCATGATCCTCTCGCCTATCCGCCACCATCCATCCCTAAACCGGCCATAGCGAACATGCGATATATACATCGCACTTTTTTTTTTCCATCCCATTTACCGGTATTATTTAGCTTCGCCCTTCCTTTCTCTCCTCCCTATTAATAGTCGTAACCCAGATCCGGGGTCACGAAGTAGGCTCCCCCCCCCCCTCCTCCACTACGGTTCTACAGCTAGCTACTCGTATGTAGCTGCTAAGGGCCCGAATTAACGAGTATAAAATAAATTCAATTTGGAAAACTAAAATTCAAATTCGCTTTTCATTGGTCCACACACGCACCAGCACCAAATAGTATGCCCCAAGATCCTAATCTTTGGTGCTGGTGCATGTGTTGACCAATGAAAAGCGGATTTGAATATTTTTTTTTCCAAATTGAATTTTTTTCTGCTTCGTTAAAACGGGCCCTAAAGCAGCAGCAGTATTAATAGTAGTAGTAGCAAGTAGTAGTAGTAGTAGTAGTAGTAGTAGTAGTAGTAGTAGTAGTAGTAGTAGTAATTTTTGTATTTTTTTCCTTGCAACCGTTCAGGGGGTTCACGGAAGCACAGATCAAATCGACAACTCAACAACGGAAAGCAACAACGAGAAACAGTTATTAATAGTAGGTACGAACCAGGTACAAACAACATGGTGCAACCTGTATCGCTGTGGGTATACCGGATACACTGCATGCTGTAACTCCTCCCGTTCGTCATGCGCACTGCCGAACAAATTCACAGGAAAGTGGCTTGTTCCTGGTGTACGTGTAATGCCGTACGCTCGTCCTGTTGAATGTGCGTGTCTTTTCACAATTTAACCTGTTCTTCTACACGCGTCGACAGCAGTGCCTGTCGTATGATATATGGCACTGCTGCATTGCCTGCTCCGCTCACTGGATTGCAGCGTACTGCTGTAGTATCTCTGTCTCTGTGTCGTAGTTTTGTGACCACATAATAACTGGTACCTCTCTAGGATGAATCGGCACGGACACTGGGTGTGCTGGATTTCGCGGGTAGGAAGGACTGTTTAATGAAAAACACACCCAGTCAATTATTCATCCTAGATACCAGATATGAGTTATGATGTGGTCACAAGACCACAACACAGAGATGCTACAGCAGTACGTTGAAATGCAGCAAGCAGAGCAGACGATGCAATGGCCATATACGACAGGCACGACGTACCCTGTCAGGAATGCAGACGGTTGAAAGAGAGGGAAAAAACACAAAAAAAACGAAATACGAAGGAAATAAAAATGAACATGAAAAAAAGAAGAAACTGCCCCTCCCTGGACATGTGACAAGACAATAAAAAATAATAGAAAAAACAACAACTACGTAGACAGAGAGGAAGACTGAGAACGAAAGCAAAAAACAGGCAACCAAAACACAACAAAACCACCCCTCAGGCAGCCGACAGCCGACGCAGCGTTTGTGCTACCCCGTCTTCCGTCTTGTCCCTGCTTTCTTTCGTGAACTGCTGGGGTTTCCCTACGACCGTTGCTCCCCCCCTATCCATATTCCCTTGAGCGCAACCCATACCACGGAGGATGGACTTCGTACTCAATGCCACCTCATCTTCTCGAAAAACGAAAATGAATTCATTACTATTTAATAAACAAACCAAGAAAACACAACTAGGAAATACTTTTTTATTTTTCTTTCTTCCACCCCCATGTATTAATCTTCGTCCTCCTTTTTTCTCTCCTTCCTACAGATTGTTGATTTGCTTCATCTTCAGTATATTTACTTTTTATTCTTTTTTTCCTTTTCGTTTTTTTCGTTTTTTCTCTTGCATGCACCTGGATTGCTAGCAGGGTAGGTCTTGCCTGTCGTATATGGCATTGCACTACTGTCTGCTCTGCTTACTGCACTGAGCGTAGTATCTCTGTGTCGTAGTTTTGTGACCACAGCACTGGTACCTTTTTAGGATGAAGAATCGGCACGGACACTGGGTGTGCTGGATGTCGACGGATAGAAAGGAAGGTTTAATGTGAAGAACACACACACAGCAGCAGTAGTACGAGTAGTCGCAACTAAGATCCGGGGTCACCACGTAGGCTACTCTCCCTCCTCTCCCACTACGTACGGTTCGTTCCTTGCATTTTTATCGCGAGAAGACTTCATTCAGCCCTTTCTTCCCTCGACTCGAATCGAATTTACTGAAGAAGGGCTTTTAAACGCCACCACGATGAAACCGATTAAAATAATGCGAAAAGTTGTCGTAGCATCGCTGTGTGTCGTGTGCCCCTGGAGAAGCTGCGACGGGCGATACACCAAGCAGAGAAACAAAAAAAGCAAACCAGAACGAACCACAAAATACGAAAAACCCCGAGAAAACCAGAGAAAACAACAAAAAACAAATGCCCGGCATCGATAAGCTACGTCGTACGGGCGGTAGGTAGGTAGGCAGCATATATTTCATATCACACGGATAAAGAAGCCAGTTTTTTCGAGGGTGAAGTTTTTCAGGTAAAACCAGAAGAAAACCAGAAAAAAAAACCAGAAATTTCTGAAAAAAAAACGAAATTCACTCCTCGTAAAGATCGACCCTGACCCATATAGGACTGGAGTCCCGTTTTGGGGACAAATTACTTAGAATTAGAGTGGTTTGTCCCCAAAACGGGACTGCAGTTCTGAAAGGGCTAAGAACCGTACCGCCCACTCCTCGGCTCCACGTGGCCTACTGCTGTGTGTGTTCTTCATTCACATTAAACCGTCCTTTCTACCCGTCCATATCCAGCACACCTGTAGTGGAGTGTTTGCGTATGGTTTGATGATGTATACGTAAAATCTGACATATTGTCTCACAGCAAGGTTGCAAGTTAAAGCAGAGTTTTGCTATCGATTCCTCTACTGTTTTTTATGTACGTATTATTTCACATACAACAGCAGTAGGGGTCACTCTATAGCGCCGGGAAATAATGCCGGAGCCCGATTTAATGCCGGTAAAATCGCTTAGCACAGATGGGATTAACCAGTGTGGCAGTGTGCGGAATAATGCCGGTGCCTGCTATACTGCCGGTGCAGTTGCCTGACACATACCGGCATTATAGAGGGACCACTATACTGTAATCATAAACAGACTCAGCTACACTACTGTATTAATAGTACCAGTAGCAAATATGAGTTTCGACGATATCCTCGATCGCACACACTCAGCTGTTTTGGTTTGTTTTTTGTTTTTTGTTTTTAAACATTTTTCAACGGTTTTAGTATATATGTATGAACGCGGTACCGTACTGCTTTACTATGGGCAACAGAGCAGTATATAATGTTTCAATTATTTGTAGGAAAACAGGAGCAAGCGGGGGACACTTGGGGCATACAGCATGTACATTTTTCTGGCTAGACACGGAAGTAAACAGTTAGCAAACGTCTCGCCATGCGTGCATCAGTACACAGAGTAGTGCAGGTTGAGTGATCTCGCGTGCGGGCCTCGAGAAACGAGAAATATCGATGGCACGCGTGGCTTCGTGCAATAACCACCCCGTATGATATAACCTTGTACGTACGTACGTACGTATAAACTGGATATGGTATCAGATCAGTTTCAAACATCATATGATCGTATTATTAAAGTACATCAGTCAGCACCATGGGACATGGGACCAGGGACCAGGTGTATATATATAGATATATGGATGGCGGCCACGGCCCGCGTTCGCAATCCTACCCCTTTTACCTTTGCGCTTCTGTTCATTTTGACGAAGAAAGCCGCACACAGAATATCGTATATACGAGTAGGAGGGTACACAAGAGACACTTTTGAGCACTGCTATCGTCGTACGCCATATGAACCACCCTCTCCTCCTCTTGGAGCGCTGGTGAGTCGAGTTACGTTTTTCGAGGTGTGAAGTGTCACGCCTTTTGGGAGTCGCACCGCTTCGGTCGAGCATGCTCGGCGTAACACAACAACTACCCACCCGATTCACCGATCTACGAATGCATGCATGCATGCTTTTCAAGTTACAACGACGCCTGAGAGAACGAACGAGACGCGCGTCTTCGCGCGATTACTGACTGGTTGGTGATTGATGAGGGACAAGCCACCGTGACTGCACAGAATAAGTAGTACCTCAAACAGCCGAAAAATAGTTGCGGTGGCAAGGCTAACAAAATGCGACTGTCCGCGAAGAAGCCATGCCACGTGCGTGACTGTCGAGCGTATGCCGGGGGTCTGAGTCTCGTGTTGTGCAAAACGACCAAAAATGAAATGTGTCACTGCTGGCTGTACGTGGTGAGTGGAACGGGACTTCCCCTCCCCCTCGGCATCCGAATAGAAGGTGTGGCAAAAACAATAACCGACAGGTCAAGGACAGGTAGGTGTTTGTTTTTTCCGCCTTCTATTCGGCAACCTTCTGGAACGTCAAAGACCTAGCTCGTACATAGCAAGTCGCGGATACATCCATCCTCGTTCTGCAGGTTTCCGCATTTTTTGTTTTGCCCAACACGACGTGCTTCTATAAACCTGCTATTAATAGTAATAGTACGTAGTAAAGGTCTCTCGTTTGGGTTGGCTAACTGTAGGTTCTGTGAATTTCGTGTTTTATTCTTGTGATGTTCAAGGGTGCACAAAAAAAAAAGAAAACGACACCACACACCTAGGAAGGTCAGAATGAAAAACAAACCGGATCGCTGTGATCACAGGACGAAATGAGCAAAAAACATTTTTTTTTCGTTTTTTGTTCCCTTTTTTTAACTTGGTTTTAGAGACCCCCCGCCCATATTTTTCGAATGAGTCTGGGGGGGGGGGGGGGGGGGGATAAAAAAAAAACTTGACTTATTGTTTTCTGGGATCACAACGGTCCGGTTTCTTCCCTTCAATATAGGGGGGGGGGGGTGTGTGGTGTCGATAACTTTTATTTTTGTGCACCCTTGTGATGTTCGAAAGTAAAATCTGCTTGCTGATGATACTCCGGTAAATGACGGCTGTCTTTTGTCCGCCTTCTTCTTCTGTTTGGATGTCGGAAAGGGGAGGAGGGGGGGTGGAGGCGTCCGCTCGTCCCGTACGTAAGGCTTACTCTACCGACCGATGACATTTACCGCGAGGAGAATTAGATGCGTCTCGACGAGGGCAGATCGAGCCCTCCCGCATTGCTGGAGTAGACGCGCATGACGGTGGTGGCGGTATGGTAGCAGGGGCGAACGTGAAGTTGATATGGCCTCAGTTCAGGGGGTCTCTTATCTGGCACTGACAAACTAGCCATGAAAAATCAATGCAAGGGCTATCGTATCAGATGAATATGCACCCGAATTGCCGCCTACCTGTAAATAATAAATAATCCTGCTGTCTGTTGTATGCAACGAATACTAACAGCAGCAGTGGTAGCCTGCAGGTATGCAACAAACACCAGTACGTAGTACGTAGTGTACTAGCCTGCAGGTATCAAACGAATACTCCGTTGCTGAAACAAGCGATACTGACTGCTGAACCCAAAGAATACGAGTTGCCCAGCCAGAGAACCGAACCCCGCCAGTCGAAAATCACAGTTTCGCCTTAAAGCGCAACAACATGTATCTATCGTAGCAGGTTCTCGCAAGATACAAGTTCAAAGCGCGTAGCGTAGCGTTGGAGGCGGGGGCGGGGGGGGGGGCAGACAAGCCTGATATTTAATAGTCGGATCGGAGTTTTGACTAAGGGCGGGGGGCATGAGAAAGAGGGGCGAATACCATAATATATCGAACAAATCCTCGATCTCACAGCTGTCGTTTATTTTTATTTTTTCTCTGTATATATATATACGTAAATGGGATGACAAACAAAACAAACAATAAAGCATTTCAAAAACTGCCAGCAGGTACGCACCCCCCACGGAGCGGAGCGAAACAACCGGAATGGCTTGCGAATTACTGGAACTCACTCTCTGGTGTAGCATTTCGCGTCCGCTATCCGAAGGCAGAGCGCCGCACCCAGCAGAGTGTTCAATCGCATGGTGCTTGACGCCTGCCTGTCACCTGTTGCCGCGGATACCCTCTACCTTGTTGCCGATCTATCGCGGTTGGTTGTGGCTGCTGCTGCTGCTGCTGCTGCTGCTGCTGCTGCTGCTGCTGCTGCTGCTGCTGCTGTGTGTGGTGGTTCTGTCCACACAGCTGGAGAGGCGGAGGCGGGGTATTGACTGTTGAATACTGCCGCGAGCAGGGAAAAAAAAGGGTTTCCTGTCGTAGTGGCGAGAGGCGGCCGATCGATCTGCGGTGACCTTCTTGGGGTTGTTGTTGGTGCATGATGAAGTCCATCTCGACTTTCTGACCAGTTTCCATCGACCAAAACGTAGCAGTACGAGTAGTATAATAGTAAATTTCCGGCTCGCGTGCCCCGTGCCTCGTCATACCGGTGCCTACTATTTGTTATGGGATATTCATCCAGACGTACGAATGCCACACATAGTAAACGAAAAAGGGTTGTGTTGCGCTTGGGTTGGTTGATGACAACGGGCTATCCATAAGTAGTTTCTTTCGCAAACCCGGGACAACGATAGAATCGAACGTACGGCGGTTGGTTGCGTTGGTTGGAGGCGCGTTGTAACTACGAGTAATACAACATTGATGATAGTTTGTTTCGCAAAAAACAAGGACGAGTAAAAATAACAGATTTTATTTGCTATATACGAGTACGAGCAGGTACTCCCCCCCCCCCATCCCCCATCCCATTCATTTTCTTCGCCTTTCTTATTTATCTACCTCGTGTTTTACGCAGTAGTAGTAGTTTCGCGTACTGTGACATCATATTTATACCCCAACAACAACGAAACATGCACACATACATCCACACCCACTTTAGTTTCGCAGCGCAAAGTGCGTCTCGTCGATACATACATAACATACATACATACGGTACATGATCGCTTGTCGGAGATGGCGCAATTCATTGCGAAATTACGTGGTGGGCGGTTCTTGCTTCTCTTCATATACGTTCAAGGATGACCACTTCTGAGCACGGAGCTTCCATACGTAAGATTATTGAAAATCGGCTGGAACACTGGGTGTGCTGGAAGTCGAACGGTACATAGAAAGAACACGACCAACACACCACCACAGCAGGGGCTGCATTTGTTTATGGGCATGCCCGCCTCTGGGAAAAAAATGGAAGCAAGCGCTTATTTAATGCTATTTTTTTTTTTTTTTTTTTTTTTTGTCCATCCCATTTATTATCTTCGCCCTTCCTTTCTCTCTCCTCCCTAGTCGTAACTCAGATCCGGGGTCACAAAGTAGGCTCCTCTCCCTCCTCCCCCACTACGGTTCTTGCCTTGCATTTTTATCGCGAGAAGACTTCAGCCTTTCCTTCCCTCGTCGACTCGCATCGAATTGTGCCTACCCACGCTACTATTAATTGGCGTTCTCAGCAGTTGATTCCGTTTTTTATTTATTTTTGCAAATAAACTCAAAAGTCCGACCCACGTGAGATTCGAACTCCAGACATCAACGTTCAGAAGCGTTCGAGGTTACCTCTAGACCATCGGGGAAACCGATATGTGCTATAGGAAGCATCGTATACCTGGTACAAGTTACAGCTCTATTAATAGTCAGCTGTATGTAGTAGTAGCGTGGTGAGTGCAACGTAGTCATAACCCGACGAGAGTCGAGAAGGGAAGAAAAGGTTGAATGAAGTTTTCCCGCGACCAAAAAGCGAAGCACGGGGACCGCGGGGGAAGAGAGAGAAAGAGATCCTTCTATCTATATATAGCTGTTTTTTTTATTTATTAAATATATATGTGGCATGTGACCCGACGATAGCTCTGGGTGTCTCAGTCCGAGACATAGACACTTAGCGCCTCCTGCTACATGATACGGAAGAAAACTGCTCGGCACGGTCGGCCGGTAACGGCCCCTGCAGGCATCAGGGATTGGGAGCTCGTCACTGCGACATCATTGGCCTCGGGAGCAGGCACCAGTTTCACAGGAGGAGAGAGAAAAACAGAAAAAGGAACGGCGAAGATAACACATACAGGATGGCACACGCACAAACGTCTGAAAGAAAAGAAAATATCCGCCCATTTATCCGCCCATTGTAGCAAACACATACAGATACCATATGCTGCAGGCCATTCTTTACGCGATGGATTGTACTATACGACCGACGGCAACTATTAATATGTATACTCTATATATGGTCCATCCGGGACATTATTTCCATTCACGTTTTATACTATACCGAGTTCAAAAAATAAAGTTGAACATTGAACATTGTATATTCGTGATCGCAAAGACAAGACGAATCGATGCTTGGATTTTGAACGGAAACAAAATTTCACACTAATAACAAGTAATTATGCAACACAGCATCAAGAAAAAAAACAAGACCGGCCAAAATTGGCCAAAATCAGTCGTTTTGAGATAAATCCTCAATATCTAACGAAATTTTGCTTTCCAGGAAAAACTAAAACAAAGCCCTGGGCGCATCGTTTGCCGCCCTCTAAAATAAAATTCCACACAAAATTATTTATTGTAAACTTGAACAAAACGACCTCCAAAATCCGCATTTTTGCCGATATCTCCGTCAGTTTATCGATTTTTTTCAAACAGAAAAAAAGCCCAGGCGCAAATGTGACGAGCTAGCTAACTACGCAGTCTAAATATTGTGTGGCAACATTACAATCCACCTAGGCTTGGACCCGAAATTCACGTTTTTTGCAAACATCGGGCTAAATAATAATATATAAAAACAAATCG
The DNA here is from genome assembly GCA_008828725.1 of Saccharina japonica. Lineage (NCBI taxonomy): Eukaryota > Phaeophyceae > Laminariales > Laminariaceae > Saccharina > Saccharina japonica. Next base: position 98,159 of record MEHQ01001137.1, on the reverse strand, counting down.
ACGTGTTATTGTTATTATCTCCGTCTCGAGAGGGCCGTTTTAAGGGTATCTCGGTTTTTTTCAGCAACCTACCCATACCCGAGATAATAAGTGTTCCTTGGTGATGGGGAAATTTCGGATATTTGGAGCCGGACGGACTATACGTACGGCTACGTCTGTGCGCACTATTCCCGAACGCCCGAGCAAGGGCGTCGACGAAAAGATAAAACGACACACTACATAGATAGGGATAGGGATATGACGCTATGACCGATGACCGTCATATAGCCCATACGACACACCACATAGGGCTATGACCGTCATATAAGCCATACGAGTAGCCACATACCACACACCACACCTCCAGAGGTCATAATGGAAAACCAGAGCGTTGTGAACAGAGAACGAACACGAGGAAAAAACTTTTTGGAACTTTGTTTTTACCTGGTTTTAGAATAACCACCCACCCCTGTTCAGCCAAAACAAAAAAGCTATTTTTCGGGCGCCGCCCGAGGGAGTTTTGCGAGTACTACTACTACTGTTCTTGTACTACTACTACTACTACTACTACTACTACTACTACTACTACTACTACTACTACTACTACTACTACTACTACTACTACTACTACTACTACTACTACTACTACTGCTACTACTACTGCTACTACTACTTAATATTACCACTACTACAAAAACTCCTACTACAAATAAACAGGTAGGTATTCTTGAGGTATTGTATAATACGCGCAATCTTAGTATCACACTCAGATTGTAAATATGAGTTTCGATGATATCCAATCCTCCACTTATCTTTTTATTTTTTAAATTGTAAAATGTTATCCCTGACCTTACGCTATCTCAATCAGACCCAATCAACCATTCACGTGTTGGAATTGGCTTTTTTATCTCGCGCAGAGATTTTCAACCATACTATAGTAGTGTCGAACAATAAGTAAGAGTTGAAAGCCTTTGTGGTTACCTGCTAGCCCATCGGGGCGATCGGCTATATAATTAAAAAAAAAAAAAAAAACAGCTGTGAGCTCGAGGATTTCGTCGAAGCTCATATTTGCTAGCTGAGTGTAATACTTCGATCGCGCGTACTTAAGGATTTTATATGTCCTCATGTAGGATGTACATCCCGTGTGAGGGGGACACAATCTGAGGCTGTAGAATTCAGGAAGTGTGTGTCTATTTGTGGGGGAAGAAATAATTAAAATTAAATCAAAATTAAAATCAAACAGTCTGAAATAAACGTACCAGGTATACTACGCATAGTGTTCCGACGAGTTTACGTGATAGAGTGGTTCTACTGTATGTAGCCATGTATGGTATATAAGAAGAGGTGTGTGAGGACAGGTTATGGAGTAAAACTTAAAAGCACCTGGATAAATTTTTAATTATTTGTGATTTGGGTTATAATACACAATGAAACATATTGCGACACGAAAATAATGCAAGATCGAATATTTTGGGTTAAGGAATCCGATCTTTCACCAAACATTTCTGCCAAAAAGTGTCACCTCGATCACAGCACGCGTCGTTGCAGATTTACTTTTTTTCGGGAGATATAATCGTGGTCAGTTGTCGGCTTGTTCGGCTCGGATTTTTACTTAATCGGCTCGAAGCTGATTTCCCTTTCTGCTTCTTGAGATATTTTGCCACTGCTTGTGTGACCCTAATTAATAATTGGGCATTTATTTGACATAAATGGGGACATCCCCTAAATATCGTGACCAAAGGTGGAACATTGGTTTTCGCCGCCGGGTACGCCCATCCATGTACTCTGTCAAATCGGCTCGAATCAGTACCTGATGCGTTTGCCAAACTCCCATGACATCTCCCAACAATCCACAGTGCTTTTTTTCAAGTAAAGCGGGTGAATGAGAGCGATCAAAAGGGTGTGTGAGTATATCCCCCTTTTTGGCATGCTTACACGAGGGTATCCCCCGTTGCCTCTACTGAGTTTGGGAAGAATCCCTTTTTGCCGTAACGTTCCCCCCTTTTGGCTCGTTGCGGATACATGTCCCCTTTACTGAGTCAAAAATAACACCGGTAAGCGACTACTGCATGATTTGGTTGTTGTGGCACGCGAACAGACGACGTCTATCGTCGAAACTACCAACGGCCCATACCCACACACAATCTAACGGGGTCACCATACTGTATATGCATACGTGATGTGCATGCGTACCACACCAGCTGATTTCGTGCGTACTGCCTGTGCATACCATCCTTAGAGCAGGTCCTGTGACACGCACATATGGTTCACAATCAATTGTGGTTGTTCGTTTGGATCGTGTCAGCAATGACGGTTACAACATTTGTAGAGGGTCACGTATTACTATGTATATATTCGCAGGCGTTATTATGGAACTTTGCCTCGTGCGGGGGGAGAGTTCGAGCACTCCGCTCTCTCTCTCTATCTCTCTCTCGCGCTGTCCCTTAGTGCAACGACCTTCAACCATGTCATCAGACTGCAGGGCACTCAGGGCATCCAGATTTGAAAATTACGAACACACTAGTGAAGTACTCAAAAACTTGAAATTTTCAGGTCTGGAACAAGAAGTCAAGAATGTCCTCAAAATGATCAGCTCAGAAGCAAGACCTCCCCAAACATGAGGTTCAACAACTGAGGAATGAGTTTCAGCTGGTGGTCGAGCATTGATTGGCAAGTGTCAACGATGTATGCCATGGGGAGCATGATGGCCGAGTTCATGACGAACCAACATCTCACGGACAGGATCCTGGAGGGCCTCCCGGGCGAGTATATCCGCAACTGCAGATACAACGAGCATGACGCCGGACTAGAGGACGTCAGCAAACACTGTGGAACATCTGGGGGGACAACTAGGAGTGCTCCTCGTCGCGCGGTATATCATGTGTGGGCCGCAGCGTTGTCGACATGCATACGCACGGTTTCGCCAGCGGGGTACAGTGCTTCAACTGTGCAGTGAGTGCGCGGATACAACACGAAGGGGGACATCACACTGCAAGAACAACGGCCGCCGTGGAGCTGGCCGTGGACGCGACGGGGGAATCAAATAGTGCTCCATCCTCAACACCACCAGCCACACGGGCGAACAAAATTGTCTCAAGCGGGAGATCAATGGCAACAAACGGCAGCGCCAACTTCACCATCGTTTACATCCCTCGTCAGCCCTAGTCACCCGTGAACCCAATGGTGAAGACTACATCGGAGGCACCGGGGCGCTACATCAAATGCTACTTGTTCATGCCAAGCACGGCCGTCGATCTGGCACCCCACGAGAAAACCGCCGCGAAACGGAATTGAGCGGATCGGAAACGCTTACACGTTCCGGAGGTTTGGCGGAAGGCGGAACAATCGATCACCCTAATGGCCATGGCGGAGGGGTACGAGGGCACCTCCGTTTTCGGCAACAACGAAAGTTATATCAAGCTACGGGTGGACAGCGGGGAATATGAGCACCACCTCGAGAGACGCGCAGATTACGGGAACGACTATACGGTTGGAAGACCCAAACGAGATAATTACGGCCGGGAACTATAACCTGAACAGGGCGCCACAGGAATAATCAGCGGCGCAATCACCCACCAGACTGGAGTTAGGCAGCAAGTAAGGCTGCCGGTTGTGGTGATGCCCGACATTGTGTGCAATATCTTCTCGGCTCTGAGCACAACGGAGCAGGGAGCTGCAACCACCTTCACACAAGAGGATTCGCGGATCGAGACCATCGATGTCGCCATCTCGCTACAGCAAGTAGGGGAGCGCCGCGAGCTCTACACGTGCAACGTCGAGCGTGAGAGAGTAGACTTGACACTGATGCTCAGGTAAATGCGGACCCACGACACCATCACATCGGCCATATCAACGTCATGAGTTGGAGCTCCTAAACTAAACGGACCCTAACGGCTGCGGTTTAGCAGGGGAGTATCGCCTTGCGACGTCCGCGCGATCGAGACGAGCATCGAGCAACCTCACCCGAAAAGGTCCAACGGACAACAGTCACCGACGGACGACGGCGGCGGGCCGCAGCCGGCGGCACGCGGCTGAACCGGTTAGCGAGGAGAACATGATGGAGGGATATCCTCTACATCAGGGGGAGCGGCACGTCAGAACCAGGTAACACCAGTAATTGCCAACGAGCAGCAGGAGTGCTGCAGGGCTGCGTCAGCGCTATTAACGGCAAGCGCCCAGGGAGAATCACATACACTTTGTCGCTACACCAGCACATTATTGCCGGGTATGGCACACCCCACAGACACACTGACAAAGCTTGTGTATGGTGCTACGAACTTACAGCTGCAGTGTTTGGAGGGGGAGATCGGGTTATGTTCAAGGAAGCTGTGGCGCGTACTGAAATAGCTCGGTGGGTGGTGGCTTCGGAGAAGGATATTGAGAGTCTACAAGCCCACAAGGTATATCACCTCGGCCCCATCACGTCCACACCACTCGGGCATGAAATGATGAGCTCACGCTGGCTCTACAATGTCAAAGCGGACAACCCATGAATGGTCCGCATGGTCGTGAAGGCATGAGGCAGTTAAGCGGGAGCGGCTGTGGGGGGACATTCTCTCCGGTTGGCATGATCCAGGGGATCTTCATGATGCTCGTTACGGCGGCAGAGAGGGGGTGGGCGGTCTGGCAGCTCGACATTCGGGCAGCGGTTATTCACGCTAAGGTTGAGGTTGAGGTGTGGGTTAGAATTCCCCCGGGATACGAGGCTAAGGGTCGATCTTAACGAGGAGTGAATTTCGGGTTTTACCAGAAATTTCTGGTTTTTTCTGGTTTTTTCTGGTTTTACCAGAAAAACTTCATCCCCGAAAAAACAGGCCTCCAAGTTTTTCTGGTAATCCCGTAAATTTCTGGTTTTTATGGGTACGATCGGGCAGCCCCACCGTGCCAGCCGTGCCACCCCTCACGAACACACAGGGCTGGCCAGGGTTGTCCCCGAGGTCCTCCACAGGCCATAGCCGAGCGCAGAAGGCGCAAAAGCTTTTTGAGCTCTCACAATCGAGTTGACACAGTGACCGCACCGAGGTACCCGACCGACCGAGCTCGCGGAGGGCTGTAGCTCAAGCCTTAGTAGCGTTGGGCGTCGTAGCGCGACGAGTTGGTGGTGGATTCCACTCTCCGAGGCACCGATACCTGCTCGCGGAGGGCTGTAGCTCAAGCCTTTGTAGCGTTGGGCGTCGTAGCGCGACGAGTTGGTGGTGGATTCCACTCTCCGAGGCACCGATACCTGCCTACGAGCCAGGCCGACCGTTGTGGGACCACCACACGGATGGTTACCGAGAGCGCTGCTGCTGTAGTGACGGTTTTGTGCCTGGTGGACGATTATTAGCGAGGCAACTGAAGCTCGTACTTGTTAAGAACCCATTTTAGAAAATACCGAAATTTCCGAGAAAACCAGAAAAATACTTTTCTCGTTAAGATCGACCCTAAGGGTAAGGCGACGGCAGCTCCTCTTGTCATGGAGCTTCTCAAGTCGCTTTACGGCCTGACTCAAATCCCTAAGAACTGGCATGGGGCAATTGACACCTTCCTCGTGGGAATCGGGTTCAAATACCTTGCAGCGAGTCACGCGTCTACATCTCCAACGGGACGACCCCGGGAAGGTGGGGACTCGCTACAAACGGGCGCTCGTCCTTCCTCGCGAAGTGGATTCCGTGCTACTGGCGGGCAGCAACACGGTTACGCTCGGAACGCTACTCGTAAAGGCAAAGTAGATGAGCCGCTTCAAGATGTCAGACATGGGCAGCGTGTCGCAGGTTTCGGGCGTGCAAGCGTCCCGTGATATCAACGCAGGATCACTCGTCATGGTCCAAGAGAACTACACCAGGGGACTAGTCTTGAAGTACGGCACTCAAGACTGCAGGCCGGTGGGGACGCCACGGTACGGCAATGAGCCGTCTCTGGTGTAGCCGGAAGGAAGGCTTCTGGACGATAAGACGAATCGACCATTTCAAGCTACTGTCGACAGCGCATTATACCTGAGCTAGGTGACACCCTACGGCATCCCGTACGCGGTAACCCCCCTGCAAAGCCATGACCCTCAAAGGTGCGTATGGGAGCGGCCAAGCACGTTCGGTACCTCGCCGGGGTTGTGGATTTCAGCATCACCTATATACAAGCAAGGAGAGTTTAGGCTCTACGTAACACTCGGACTGCGACTGAGGTAACACCCCGGACAACGGGAAGCCAACCTAATTGTACATCATGATCATATGCAACGGCTCCCTTCGTTCCAAGGTGGGCTTACAAGGATTAACGGCCCAGTCAACTATACAAGCGAAGATGTATCAAGATCCTTGGCGATGAGGGAGGCGGTGGTCTGCCAGGATATGATGACGGAGGTGGGCTTAAAAATCGCGTGCCTTACACGCAACTTTGGGGTACTTTTACATCAGCGAGACCATCAAGGAGGGACATGCGAGCATTCAATACATACCGACAAAGAACAAGCTCGCGAATCTGAGAACCAAGTTTCTCAACACTCAGCGGCGTCGGTTCCTGATCGAGCTCGTCAATAATTTGCAACGTCAACCGAAAGCCGTCACATAAAATACATAATCAACATAGAGAGAAGCTCTCTGGCAATTCCATCGAGAGGCTCTTAGCCAAACGCGCGATTCTTTGTTTCCCATAAGCACTGATGATCGGTAGCCAATGCATGATCAGTGTGTTCCTATCGTAAAATTACTACGGGCGGAAATATAAGTACTATTTTGTGTTGCTATATATACCAACGGATATATTTCGATGCTCTACGTGATCTACCTTATTTAAGAACAAGTTTGTCTCGACCCCTTGGTTGTGCTGCAGGAATCGCCACGGCGACCCCATGGCGTCTCCATGACTCTATATCGTAGCGACTCTATCGCGACTGTGCCGACTCCGTGGTGTCGCCGTGGAGCCTCCATGAAGTATCCATGGAGTTTCCATGGCGACGCCATGGCACCTCCATGGCGATACCATGACGACTCCATGGTGCCTAGAGCCCACTATGACGGCACCATGTAGGCGTCATAGCGGCACATTGGATGCCTCGTGGTGCCGGCATGGCGTATTCGGCCGGCCATGGCGGCTTCGCCACCCCGCCATGGCGAGCAACTCCATGGTGCTTTGAGCCCGCCATGGCGCCTCCATGGTGACGCCATGGTGAATCCATGGCGCTTTGAACCCACCATGGGGCTGCCATGGAGGCGCCGTGGTGCCGCCATGGCGCATTAATTTCGCCACCTCGGCTCCGTTAGCCGGCCATGGCAACTCCACGACGCTTTGAGCCCGCCATGGTGGCACCATGTAGGCGCCGTGGTGCGGGTCACGACGCTTAGAGGCATTCTCGACTCCATGGTCCCTCGATGGTGGCGCCATGGTGACCCCATGGCGCCCTGTACCTCCCGTGGCGACACGATGGAGGTGCCGTGGTGCCACCATGGTGCATTGAGCCCGCCATGGCGTCCCCATGGAGGCGCCGTGGTGGCGCCATGGCCTCTTGAGCCCGCCATGCCGGCTGCATGGCGCCTTGATGGTAGCGCCATGGCGACTCCATGTCGCTGTCAACCTACCATGGCGGCGCCATGATAATGCCGTGGCGCCGCCATGGCGCATTCAGCTCGCCATGGCGGCTCCATGTCGCCTTGATGGTGGCGCACGACGGCTCCATGGCGACTCCATGGCGACACCATGACGCATTCAGACCACCATGACGGCCCGATAGAGGCGTCGTGGTGCGGCGCACGGCGCTTTGAGACATCCGTGGCGACTCCTTGGCGCCTAGATGGTGGAAACATTGTGACTCCGTGGCGCTCTGAACCTATCATGGACACAGCATTAAGGCGTTGTGGTGCCGCCATGGCGTCTTAAGCCCGCCACGGAGACTCCATGGCGGCTTCATCATAGCGCCATGGCGCTCTGAACATACCATGGCGACACCTTGGAGGCGCCGGGGTGCCGCCATGGCGCATTCAGCCCGCCATGGCGTCCCCATGGAGGCGTTGTGGCTCTTCGAGCCCTCACTGGCGTTACCATGGAGGCACCATGGAGGCGCCGTGGTGCCACCATGGCGCGTTGAACACGCCATGGCGGCTCCGTCACTCCGCCATGGCGACTCCACGGCGCTTTAAGCCCGCCACCGCACCGCCTTGGAGCTTCCGTCGTGCCGCCATAGCGGGATCGATGAGCCATGTCTGCACCGCGGCGGCTCCATGACGGCGCCGTCGCGGCAGGGCGGCACCACGGCGCCTGCATGGTGCCGCCATGACGGGCTCTGTGCTCCACCATGGAGCCGCCATGGCTGCCCCCAAGGGCCATGAAGTCGCCATTGCGGGTTCGATGCGCCACTGTGGCACTTCGGAGCAGCCATGAAACCGCCAATGTTGCTGCCATGGCTCATCGAACACGCCATGGCGACTTCATGGCGTCTCCATCGCGGCTTCATGATGCCACCATGTCTGCCCCCGAGCGCCATGACGGCACCACGGCGCTTTGAGCCCACCACGGCGCCGTCATGGAGCCGCCGTATTGCCACCATGGCGGAGTTGATGCGCCATGACGGCACGACGGTGGCTCCATGGAGGCGCCGTCGCGGAATGGCGGCACCACGAGGGTGCCATGGTGGGCACAAAAACGCTAAGGGCGGCACCACGGCGCCTGCATGGTGCCGCCATGACGGGCTCTGTGCTCCACCATGGAGCTGCCATGGCTGCCTCCAAGCGCTAGAAGTCGCCATTGCGGGTTCGATGCGTCACTGTGGCACCACGGAGCAGCCATGAAACCGCCATGGTGCCGCCATGGCGCATCGAACATGCCATGGCGGCTTCATGGCGTCTCCATGACGGCTTTATGGTGCCACCATGTCTGCCCCCAAGCGCCATGACGGCACCACGGCGCTGTAAGTCCGCCACGGCGCCGCCATGGAGCCGCCGTGTTGCCACCATGGCGGGGTCGATGCCCCATGACGGCAAGATGGTGGCTCCATGGCGGCGCCGTCGCGGCATGGTGACACCACGGCGGTGCCATGGCGGGCTCAAAATGCTATGGCGGCACCACGGTGCTTTCATGGTGCCGCCGTGGCAGGCTATGTGCTGCACCACGGAGCCACCATGGCTGCCTTCAAGCGCCATGAAGTCGTCATGACGGGTGCGATGCGCCAAGACGGCACCACGGAGCCGCCATAAAACCACAGTAGTGCCACCGTGGCCTATCGAACACGCCATGGCGACTCCATGGCGGGCTCAAACCGCTATGGCGACACCACGACGCATGCATGGTGCCACCATGGCTGCCTCCAAGCGGCATGGATTCGCCATGGCGGATTCGATACGCCAAGGCGGCACCACGGAGTCGCCATGGAACCGCCATGGTGCCGCCAAATAATATCAAACACGCCATGGCGACTCCATGGCGGCTTCATCGTGCCACCATGTCTGCCTCCAAGCGCCATGACGGCACCACGGCGCTTTAAGCCCGCCACGGCGCCGCCATGGCGGCCCCATGGTGCCACCATGTTTGCCTTGAAGCGCCATGACAGCGCCACGGCGCTTTAAGTCCGCCACGGCGCCGCCATGGAGCCGCCGTGTTGCCACCAGGTCAATGCGCCATGATGGCACCACGACGGCTCCATGGCGGGCCCGCGACGGCGCCATGGCGGACTCAAGACGCTATGGCGGGAGCCCGGCGCCTGCATTGCGCCGCCATTGTGGCCTCTATGCTCCACCGTGGAGACGCCATGGCTGCCTCCAAGCGTCATGGAGTCGCCATGGCGTGTTCGATGAGCCACGGCGGCACCACGGAGCCGTCATGAAACCGCCATGGTGCCGCCATCGTGCATGGAACACGCCATGGCGACTCCACAGCGTCTCCATGGTGTGGCCATGTCTGCCTCCAAGCGCCATGACGAGACCATGGCGCTTTGAGCCCGCCACGGCACCGCCATGGCGGCCCCATGGTGCCACCATGTTTGCCTTGAAGCGCCATGACGGCATCACGGCGCTTTGAGCCTGCCATGGCGGTTAGAGGCAGCCATGCTGGAACCACGGTGCCTCCATGGCGCCTTCGTGGCGGGCTCAAAGCGCCATGGAGTCGCCTTAGCGGCACCATGGTCACGCCGTGGTGGGCTCGAGGCGCCAGGGAGTCGCTACGAGTATGGGAAGGTGATGGAGTAGCCATGGCGTAGTCATGGAGGCGTCATGGCCGGCTCAAAAGCGCCATGGGTTAGAGGCAGCCACGGTGGCGCTCCGTGGAGGCGCCATGGAGTTGCAATGAAGCTGCCATGGCGTGCTCAAAACGTTATGGCCCCACGGCAGATCCATGGTGCCGACATGTCGGTCTCTGACATCAATGGCACCACCGTGACGACTCCATGGAGCTGCCATGGTGGACCGGCAGACCCAATATGTTATGGTGTCACCATGGCGGTACCATGGAAACGCCAAGGTGGGTTCAAAGCGCCATGGAGCCGCCATGGCGACCCCACGGAGGGTCCATGGCGACTCCACGGTGCCGCCATGGCGACTCCATGTTGCAGCCGTGGTGGGCTCGAAGCGCCACGGAGTCGCCACGGCGACTCCATGGCAAATCGCTCGCCATCATTATGTGAAAGTCAATGTCGGATAATGTGTATCACCCACATATTTACGCCCAGTGAGGGGCAAACTATTGGTTCCGGCAAGTACTGACGATCGCTACGAATCTTTCATTATCAAACATTTAGCCAAGTGTTTTATCGCGTCCGACAGGTGTTGGTGATCTTTCGCCTGATCGGCACTTTTGTGACAATTAATAGTCAAACGCAATTTCAGCAGCAGCGAGCAGCAAAGCTGCTGTTACGGATATGGGGTGATAGATGCACCCTATCGCTATAAGTACAAGGTACACCTGGGTTCACAAACCCAGAGCAACACGAGGTGCAATACTAAAACCGTTCATGAAGTTACATAGTTGAACATGAACGTTGTGGAAGAATACGGAGGGATTGGTTTTACGCATTCGAACTCGAGTATCGGAACATTCTTCGAGAGTAGCCCAGTATATAAAAAGTACTGTAGGTAGCCGTCTTGGCAGATCACGACAGTCCAGCAGGCCTCGGCGAAGTGACACAGGAGACAGCTCACACGCTGTCCCTCGTCACTGCTCACAACACAAACACAGATTCCACCAAGTCTCTTGTTCAAGGCCAATTTTGGCCCCATGGTTCAATACACATATTGCATGCATTTGTCTTTCTTCTTCCGTCACCTCCAGCGTTGATCTCTGCTACCACGCCATTTCGAAGGCTGCCCGAGATAGTTGTTGCATTATTATTAGTTTTAGCCAAGGGAATAACCCTTACATTTAAAAATAGCAGTAGAGCTTGAGGTTACCCACTAGACCACCCACCGGTCATTGGGATTGTTCGTCGGTGGTGCTTACTACGTATATAATAAAAATCGGGTATGGGTGAAGATTGTCAAGAACTATCTGTGGCATGATCTTCGATTAACACGTGCATCATGGCCACTCTAGAGGCACCTTTCACTCCGCAAGAAGTGGCGCCGAGGCCACAGCAGTACCGAAGCCACCACTAAACACCGAACGCGCAGATACGCAGGTTCAAAACGCGCGTACACGTGGCACGTCTATTGCCTATCCATTACCTGCATACATACGTTGCCAGCCATGTGGACGACAAGGACACTCTGCGCGAGTAGTACCAAAAAATGAGTTACCAAATACAGTACCGGTACCAAATAACTTCATAATACTCGCTCGTAGACACGATAACAACTATTAGCATACTCCGCAAAAACAAGCAAAATCATTCCCTAAGGTCTCTCGATAGACGGATCGAACCACAAACAGCGTCAGGAGCTTCCCATAGCCAAACGAGAGAGGAGAAACGCCGGAGCTGAGCCTGGACGCTAGGCTGTATGCTCGAATCCCTCCCGTGTCTACTTTATACCGTACGTGCTTAGAAAACACTCCCGTGCCTATTTTATATCGTACTGGTACATGCTTAACAAAACCCTCCCGTGCCTATTTTATATCGTACATGCACTATTTCACGACTGCTCACGAAACGTTTGGCAGCATCTACTAATACGTTCTACCCCCCCCGGGCACCGTCATTGCCGTCAACTCGACGAAAAAATCAGTCGAAATCCCTCGCCGTAGCTAGCCTCCTCTGATCCGCCATAGACTCCCTCGCATTTTATCTTACACCTCGAAAAATTGTTGCTACGAGAGGTGTTCCACCCCCGCCCTCCCCGCCTTGACCTCCTCAACGTCCCTCGGATCATTCTTGATGCCGAGATGTTTCGAAGTCCGAAGCCTCGAGACCACGCCGTTCTGAAATCTACCGCAATGTCAACGATGATAGTATCAAGGACAATCTCAAGGATATTGCCAAGGGTATTTCATTACCACCGATAATATCACTCACTAAAACGTATATCAACGATTTAATCAACGATAAAGACAACGATCTAATCAACGATCAAGTCAACGATCTAATCAACGATCAAGTCGACGATCTCATCATCGACGAGGTGCGGACTGACAAGTCAGACACGCTTTGGGTACTACTACCGTACATGCTACACTACGTATTGCCCTTCGGCGGCGAACACTCCCTACGCTATTTGACTGCTGGCCCTTCCTGAGACTACAGTAGATCAATCGCATACATACCTGGTACACGACACCTGTACATACCGGGGGAACAAGGCCGCAATACATACGGGATCACCTCCGTCATCACCGCGGTGCTTTGTGGTTCTATACCATATCCATACACTGCTGCAAAACTGGTCCTACAACTGCGTATATCCAACTATCGTGTAGGTCGTACCTAACACTTAGGGTGCGGGTGTACAGGGATCACGGGCTCGTCATGAAACAACGACTGCTTGGACGCGCGTCAAGTACACCATGGAAAACAAAAAAACACGAAAAAAAAACTTGGGAGAAACGCAAGAACTACTACTCGTACCTGGCGTACCTTGAGGTGTCTATCAATTCGACTGACTGACTGTGCCGCTGAACGACGAGCCACGAAACGTAACCCACTGTGTACGTACCGTCCTTCGTTGTGGCTCGACGCCGCGCACGATGCCAGATAAAACTAGGTCTTAATCACGGCGACAACTTCTGCTTTTGCGCGTCAAATGTACCAGGCAAAGAAAGGCAGTACGAACTTACCGGACAAACGAAACATCTGAACGTACAGACCATGCCGGGCAAACATGTGCAAACTATCTACTATACGGACAGATTCCACCATGCCAAAGTGTGCAAATTATCGGTGTACCATACAGATCTTATCTGGGAGCCATGCGCTACACCCGCGAAGCAACACATCCGAACTACGAGGTAGTACATTCCTCCATGCTTCTATATATACTTTCCATCATCTTCAGCCGAAATCGACCAGAAAACGACAACAACAATCTGCTACAACATCGAGAGCATCAAGCCGGTGAATGGCGATCAAACAGAAGTCCGTTCTGCTCATAATAACGCGCTAGCAACCGCATGAAACTATCTTACATACCTCGTCAGCACGGGGCTATTATTATCATAATTTACATCTTTGTTTGCTACACTATCGAGAAACCAAGGTCCAGCGCAATCGAAACGGATCCCTTCTACTTTAGCAAAATGCCGGCGACGGCATTCGCAGCAAACCCTATCATACTACAGTACAAGTTCCGTTTTACTATTAATAGTTGCGCCACCAGCAATATTCGCGAAAACAACGTTTCAAGATACTTTTGGGTGGTAATGTAGGGGGCTCCCTCCCCCGAGAAGCCCCCGAAATACTCGAGGAACCCCGTACATCACCGTGTGTAGAAAGCGTATTCTTAGTCGGCTACAGCATTCTGAACGCACCCCCCCCCCCGCGCAAACGCCTGACCTTAAGCGCGTTAGTACCAGTACATCGATAGCGTATCTCTGCGACGGAGGCCATACTCACGTTCCGGCCACGTGGCCTTACGCTCATACTGCAGCGCAGGGGGGGGGGTGTTTGTGGTTCGGGTTTGCCACGCGATGTATTTCTTGTCACACGGTCAGCTTAGCAGATCGGCAACGCTTGAGAGCCGGCCTTGAAGCAGCTGTTGTCCGCGTCGAAGTCGAAGACCGCCGGGACGACGTTGCCGGTGACGCTGTTCCTCTCGCTGTTTGAAAACTTGGCGCGCGTGCCGCCGACGATCTCATTGTTCTGTTCAGCAAGGAAATAAAAGGGAAAGACACAGAGCGTCAATCATAACGACGAAGGTCGAGCGGGAACAGGAAGCACCGTACGTACGTAGTAGGGCCATGCCCGTCGCACCCCAATTATCCAAAGATTTCAACACAAACACCAAATACACGTTATACCTGGTCCCCCGTTTTACCTGTGTAACACACAAACACGAGGTTCCAATAGCTATGATGTAGCCCATAGGAGTGGATATAAGGCAGATGTGATTATTAATACCCATTGCTGTCCCTGGGAGTGGCTACACCAGAAATCAAATCAATTCATAAGAGGCTGTCGTCCATATGCAAGTCCGCTTCAGAGGCGGTTCTTAGCATTATGCAGCTCACCCTCCGTGCGACTCGCCCGAAGCCTCACGGCGTTTCGCGCTTGGTGCAAGCAATGTCTGCCTGATTGGTGCAAACCCAACGTGCTCCGTCCGGGCATTGTAGGGATGCGAGGGTCTATGGTCATACGACTACGGCCGTGCACGACATGAGTACACCCCCCTCCCCCCCCCCGCCCATCGTATATAGCTGGTCTTTATTCTCTATCCCATGTCTCGGCCTTTTGATATGTTTTCCACCCTCGGTTGTTGCCGCGAAAGGAATACAGTAGAGAGGTTGCTGCTCGGCAGAAAATAGAGCTCCTGTTCGACAACCAAACGACAAGCCAAGCGCCTCATGCACGTGAGGTGCTAATCCCTCTACAGCGGCGCGGACAGCAGCCAACTCTCGGAAACAAAAACAACGCCCACATTGTGACTCAAGGTACACGACCATAGAGGTGCGTACGAGCAATGTTCGGTTGGAAAATACGTTTCTGAATGGGATGGCCCCGTACTAAAGTACTATTAAAAATAGATACGAGTATAACCCCAAATCATTGGAATTCCATTTTTCTGTTGGAAATTGTTTTCGGTGTACCGGTAATTAGGCCATATATGGCATATGTTTCATCGGATACTCAACTGTTTAGTTTTTCTCTAAAAATCAGTTTGTGGGTGACTTTCGTTTGTCCTCTCAAATTCAGTTTTTGGGCGACTTTCGTTTTGTCCTCCAGAATCAGTTCTTGGGTGACCTGCTATTCAGTATATAGATCTCCTTGAGTAACGGCCCTCAAAACACAAAACACGGTGCACCTCTATCGTAGCATGCGTCAAACGCTCGTATACGAAAACATGTAACCCTGCGCCCATTATTCATGGCGGCCCGGCCTGGCTCACCCTGAAGACGTTGCCCTCTGCCTCGTTGATCTCCCAAACTCGGTCGTTCCCGTGGTGGTACATCTTGTTCCGGTAGATCTGGTTGTGCATCACCAGGCCGTCCACGTTCCAGTCAGCTTCCTGAGGATCGGAGCCCTTGACTGTAACCCGAGATCGAGCGGCGTTCCACCAAGGCAATGCGAAGGAGGCCGATGGGGGGGGGGGAATCAGTCGAGCGGGCGTACTATATATAGGGTGGGAGATACGTGCCATGAAGGGGGGTAATATCTGATAGTTTGAAGATTTCTCATTTTTAAGAACGCCCGATTCACAATTCCATGGCAGGGGGCGGGGGAGGGGGGGCGTTTCAAGCGGTGCTCGACAAGAAAGCCAAAGGGCACCACACTTTCGAAATACTCGAAATAAACATAAATAAAAATAAAAGTACGTCGTAGGTTTGGGATTTTTGGACGGAGTTGAAAGACGCGATTTGGGAGAATTATCGACTTGGTTTTAGTGTACCCCCCCTTTCTGGGTCTCGAGAATATTGAAAAGAAGTTTCCAAGGTCAGGTTCTGTAGGGTACCTACAGAACCATACCCGGGGTATTTACCCGGGAAATACCCTGCAGAGAACTTTTGTGAGTTCTTTAAGGGTTTTATACCCGTACCCGGAACTTCTGAAAGTTATGTACGACCTTCATACCCTACAGAGAACTTTTGTAAGTTCTGTACTCCCCGTTTCACAATACCCGGGGTACCGGTACAACGTGTTTGTACCTGCCCGGAACTTCTGTGAGTTCTGTACGCCCGTGCCACAATACCAGGAACTTCTGTGAGTTTTGTAAGGGTTTTATACCCTAACCCGTAACTTCTGTAAGTTCTGTAACACCTTGGGCACAATACCCCGGGTAAGGGTATTCCCGCGGAAAAATACCCTGTGGGCCGGTACAGATTAGGGTATCGTCGAGGATGTCAGGAAACGGTCAGTCGAGGGAAAATGGGCATCGGTCCAGGGTGTAGATTCGAGTGTTCCACGCTAAAACCTAGTATTTTGGCGTCAGTCAAGGATAAAAGATGAAAAATTGCCGTCAGTCAAGGGGTGAAAGTGCCGTCTCCTGACATCTTTTGAGGAGTGATGTCGTGCATTCTGACGCCATGTCTCATCAGTGACACACCAAAAACGAAATTACGAAAATAAATTACATTGTACAACCCACCTCGCTCACAAACCACACATGAGCCGAGCACACAAGTACGTGGATTTTGATTTGGGGGGTAAATCTATGACCGCGGAAGTTATTCCCATGAAGTTGGAACGGTCCTTGCCGTGAAAATCGTGAAATACAGCTAAAACAGAAATTAGCTTCGTACATACAATGGTACATGCATGGTATATACACGTTAGTACCGGTATAGTGTGCCATGTCTGAAGTACACCAATCGCAGTAATTCGAAATGAATTTTATGTACATTTTTTGAGGAGTACATTTGCAGTTTTTTCGCCCCCATGAGGTGGGTATTTACCAGGGTATCACCGGAACTTCTGTAAGTTCTGTACGCCCGTGCCTCAATCGGAACTTCTGTGAGTTCTGTACGCCCGGGCCACAATCGGAACTTCTGTAAATTCTGTACGACCGGGCCACAATCGGAGCTTCTGTAAGTTCTGTACGCCCGTTCGGCAATAAATACCCGGAACTTCTGTAAGCTATGTACGCCCGTGTCACAATACCCGGAATTTCTGTGAGTTCTGTGCGACCTTCATACCCGTACCCGGAACTTGTGTAAGTTCTGTGCGACCGAGCCACAATACTTGGGGTACCGGTACAACGTGTTTATACCTGCCTGGAACTTCTGTGAGTTCTGTACGCCCGTGCCACAATACCCGGAACTTCTGCGAGTTCTGTAAGGGTTTCCGTACCCGGAACTTCTGTAAGTTCTGTACAACCTTCATACCCTACAGAGAACTTCTGTAAGTTCTGTACTCCCCGTTTCACAATACCCGGGGTACCGGTACAACGTGTTTGCACCTGCCCGGAATTTCTGTGAGTTCTTTATGCCCAGACCACAATACCCGGAAGTTTTGTGAGTTCTGTACGGGTTTTATACCCTAACCCGGAACTTCTGTAAGTTCTGTAAGACACCCATACCCTGACCCTAAATCCACAAACCCTACAGAACCTGACCTTGGAAGTTTCGCTCAATTTGTTGACTTCACGTTCATTCACTCAAAAAAATGATATTTTTGAAAATATGCATATTCTTCAAGAATACTGGGAAACTCCTGCGGCGCGGGGGTCTCTCCGATGGTCAAACAATAAATGGTCTGAACAAAAGAAAAGCGTTCACACTTTGAACAGATATATTAATATCATGGTCTACTATGAATAGATAATCTACAACAGTAGTTCCTCGCCTGCCGTTGCGAGAGGTTTTGTTTCAGGATATGCAGAGTACAGATCGAAAATAGGAGACACGTGCTCCTCCTGTAGCAGATGATGCGGATCATACCGGCTCCACCCCGCGACACGAGCTATTTTTCAAACAAAAATCAGGAAATTGATATTTCTTGAAAGATCTACGTACAAGATCATGAAGTGGGAACTGATCATCTGTCCGACGAAATATTTCAACTACTGACTTAGTAAAATAGGACGGAAGAAATAACGCCGTAACGCCAGCGAAGGTCAAATCGAGCCCCAATCGGCGCTACACACGGGTGAAACGCACGGTTGGCCCTTGCCCAGCCGGCCGTCAAATACTTGTGCTCCTTGCTACACTACAGCAGTATGTACTACTGTAGTTTCACGCACTTTGTACGCAAAACAGAGAATGCGGTCCGAAAGGGGTTATTATGTTATAGTGTGAAAAAAGCCGTCCAATAATCGGAAACCCTCACATGTGTAGACAGCGTACAAAGTGTTGCCGTCCATGACGTTGTCGTAAACGTTGTTCTTGTTGGCCCCGTTGCTGAAACGTATGCCATCTGTCGTCGTTGGAGTCCAAAAGCCATGCCATGGTGGGGGGGGAAGGGAGGGTAGGGTTTAGAGTCTAATTTCGGGATTGACTGACGGATTGCGGCGTGCTACATCCGAGCATCTACCAAATATATGTATCAGGACGATATGATTGTACCATACACCGTACCATGGCAAAATGTGCCAGTAAACAAATTGCTTCAGTACACCAATACCAGCAGACGTACATTCGCAATCCATTTATAAGTTTATTCCTGCATTATCTTCTCGCTACATGCGTATGCGGTGGGGTCGTTCATCCAGATGTGTGCGCGTACGTATCATGTTGACTTACACGCTAATAATTTTCAATAGGTTTTTGCGATAGGAAACTAATATACACGAGCAAGCGTTTTGATGCCGAGAAACAGGAAGAACTCAAGAGAGGTCGGCGTGATTGGGCAACCAAACTCTCGAAAAACAGAGCTCTGATGACCACGCACATACCGTAACGCATCAAAGTAATGGATCAACTCCACATACACACAAATCGTCACTGCTGCGGGTACAAAACATCCAACGATCATCCACACGAGACATCTCCATACTTCACTGTCCACTTCTTATGTATTCTCTTCGCCCCTATCTTCTTCTTCCTCCATATTGAATTGTTGTAACTCCGACCCGGGGTCACGTAGTGGAGGTTTCAAGTCCACTCACCCACCACTGTACGCGCCTTACATTAATACTACGCACAAGGGTACACATACCCTCTTCACTTTTGTCGAATTAGGCCGGTCTGTGTGTCGTAGAGGGATGGACTTAACGCGATGTATTGACCACCCGCAACGAACAAAATACAACGCCTCGTTCAACTGCAGGAGGGACCCGGAAAGCAGTGGCCTCATATCTCGTCGTTAAATTTTAAAACCCAACTCATTCAAGGTATAGGCAGCGAACAACTGCGGGAAAGCGAAGTGAGTTGCCTCACTGTATGTACCGAGTGAAACACAGCCTCCTTACATTTGTTGTTGGTCAGAGTGTTGCCGTACACCTCGGTGTTAGCGGTCTCGAACAGAGCCACACCGGAGTCCACGTTGTCGTAGACCACGTTGTTGGCGATGACGGCGTCGTTACACGACCGGTGAAGCATGATCCCGATCAACCCGTTGTTGTAAACCTGAAAAGAGGCGTTTCGACCAGAGGGGGGGGCGTTACGAGACGACGGGGAAAGTGAGAGGATTGAACGTCATTGTTTGCTAAATTCTCCTACATTATGTAACACTGGCGATGACCGTTGTGTTGAGAATTTCTTCCGAAGGTTCACCGTACGGAGGGGGTGACTGCTTGTTCGTATCTGGGAGCTGCAGATCCCTCAAACGGTCGCCTTTCCGACAAACAAACAAACAAAAATACGTTGTACGCTATTGTTGGAATTGCGCTTTTCTTGCCGTTTTTGTCGCTTTGTTGACGATGCCAGCTACTTTCGACTCGGGCCACCAGCGGGTCATACCAAGAAGTACGGACCAGACAAACAAAGCTGGACGGTAAGAGTGCCGCACACCCCCCCCCGCTCGCACACGCCCACGTTGGGCTCATTCGGCAGACGCATACCATATTACCGCGCAGGGGGGAACCAGCAACATTATGAGTATCCGCGGTTCCTCAAAGCTCCACGTCCTATACTCAGAAGCTGCCCGACACAAAAGAATTACCACTGAATGAACCCGATGAGTAATCGAACACGAACAGCCTCAGTCCGCAGCGAGAACGGCACAAAAACGGCTCAAAGTAAACAAAAACAAACGATGTTGTGGAGTCTTGTTGTCTCATCCATTACTTGGCCAAACCCTTTCACTAGGGTTACCACTACTCTGTACAACCCCTGACGTGTAATAGAACGCGTCAGAAGAACAGCTTTCGTGTATACATGCATGTATACATACCTCGTTGTCCGTGATGGTGGCGTGGTCGCACCTCTTGGATGCGACTGTGACGTCATCGCCAACCATCGTCAGCCAGACACAACCATGGTAACAACGGCGACAAGAAACGTCACGTCACATCGAAGTGGAGACGGTGGGGGCGGGGGGAAGTACCGTTAGAGAAAATGAGCTCAAACGAGTGTTTTCACGTATAAAACATACTGTGAGAAACAATACACGCGTAACGCCATATACAGGCAGTCCTGTTGCCTAGAAAAGGTACACCTTGCCTAAAAACGGTACATGGGACACTGCTGTATTCAGTCAACAAAAGAGAGATTCCAACCAATCTCGGTAGTTCCTTGGTAGAGAAGCCCCCCCGTTTATCGAAAAGGCGGTTGAGCAAAAAGGGGTAAGGTACGTACATGTATAGCAACACGCACACGGGTTTCGTGTGGCACTCACTGATGCCGTGCCAGCCGTTGTTGTAGACCTTGTTTCCGCTGATCACCACATTGTCGCTGTCGTCATGGGGGTCGAATCCGTAGCGGTGGTTGTCGTGCACCTCGTTGTTCGTCCACTGCCCTCCGTTGTGCCCCCACGAGTAGTGCCCGAACCACTGGCCAATGTCCAAACGAGGCGGTGCGTGATGTGTCAGGGACTTGTATTGCGTATATATATATGCACAGCAGCAGTACTCTTCATGAGCAGGAAGGCGTGAGCCGACGCGATCTACGATCGAGGATGCACTGCGTTTTTCTTCGAGCCAGGTTTTGGGCGAGAGATATAGAGCTCATCGAGCGAGGAGCGACAGGAAGTTGAACGTCCATCCATACAGGAGCACTTGTCAGCCGCATAAACCTTGTACGCCCACTACATATATATATATAATGCATTGTGTGCTGTTGCTATTTGTCGATTGTAACGAGCATTTATCCCACTGGGAGCCTTCGTTGTGGTCCCCCACTGTAGTTCCCCGAAAGCAAAAGTCGCATTTCTGAAGGATTCACGAAAACCATACATCGCGATAAGGCGCGGTGCTTTTCTCTTCACGGGTAGGCTAGTGTTGTAGGGAAATATTTCGTGAATACGGGTATTAAAGTAGTTCGTCGTACTGTAATTACTTTCCTGGGGTGTGTGTCGTTGCACCGGAAGCCCCAACAGCCCCCGTGGCGCGCTGTCAAGGGATGCTACTTCAGTAAAAATCTACTGTAATCCCATTTTAGCAGAGGGTTGGGTGGGGGAGGTTGTCGTCATCCTGCTGGCTTCATTTCGGGCTGCACTTGGTCAATATACCCAGCTGGACTTGGTCTATGTGTGTGTGTGTTCTTCACATTAAACCTTCCTTTCTACCCGTCGACATCCAGCACACCCAGTGTCCGTGCCGATTGATCATCCTAAAAAGGTACTAGTTCTGTGGTCACACAACTACGACACAGAGATACTACGCTCAGTGCAGTAAGCAGAGCAGACAATGCAATGCCATATACGACAGGCAAGACCTACCCTGCTAGCAATCCAGGTGCATGCAAGAAAAAAAAAAGAGAAAATAAAGAAAAAAGCGAAAAGGAAAAATAATAGAAAGTAAACATACTGAAGCAAATCAACAATCAAGCAACCAAACAAAAGCATGACAAAATGAAAAGAAAAAAAGTGTCGTGCTTCTCCCAGATGAGATGCGACATCTAGTTAAAAGAAAGCAAATGAAATGAAACGAAACGAAATGAAATGAAATGAACCGAAAAAAAAAAAAACAGTGCCAACAAAGCAAGACTAAAGACGACAGGAAAAGTCAGGCAGCCAGAGCACACCAAAAGTACCTTCCAGCCAGCTGAGGCAGGTTTGTGCCCGTAGTACAGGCAGGTTCTATACTACTTGTCTATACCCAGCTTTAAACCCGTGCATCCAGGAAAACACGGCGGAATTTTGCCTGATTGTCGGAACATAACGACAGCTACGACTCAAGACGCAAACAAATCACCCAGCATTGATATATGCACACGATATTATTGGTCTTGAACCGAACACATTTGAACGGCTTTATCGTGAAAACAAAAACACGCTGAGCCATTCGCTGACACCAACAAACAACACAACTATTACGGGCAATGGCTATGATTCGTGCCAGGTGTACGAGTAGACGGAGATATTCGACCAGGAAGCAATACGTACATGCTAATAATGAACTAAGAAACACGTATATATGATATGTACTACTGGTGTGTCCTGCCGTTCGAATAGATTCGACATGGAAGCAAGCGGCACGTATAACTGCTGCTGTACTCACGTTGTGGTGTATGTCGGACTTGTAGATGTCGCCCGTCACATGCACGTTGAGGCCGTTGTAGTCGTTGTAGATGTCCAGGTTGGAGTGGTCATGGCACAGACCCCTTGCCTTGTACGATATCCCGTACGCCTCGGTCCCTTGGTATCCCAGGTCTGTACGTATGCATATAGCAGGTGTGGGTACAGGGGCGCGTGGGATCACGAGGAAGGCGGGAGGGATGAATGCCGCAGCTAGTATACAGCTCACCACGTACCAGTACCAGGTATCACCCTGACCACCAGTATGACCTCCGCGGTAGCACACGTCTGCGACAGGACTCACATGCGATCTCGGACCTATGGATGTCCATTCTCGCGGTGCCCATGTTAACCTTAGCCTGTCCGTTGTTTTTCGCTGGGTCGTTCGGGCAGGTGTCTTCTACCCTCCCGGTGATGACCTCGCTGATCGCACTAATGTGACTGCACGATGAAAAAAAGGCAGGAAAACACGGCCGGCGTGCAAGACAGGAATTGACCAAAATATACAATGTTGTGGTGGTGCCATCCCTAAGGGAAAGGGGGTGGCGTGGTTGGGGCGCGTGGTTGGTGGGGAACTATTTCCTACGCACACCACGTGGCTGGTTCGCTAAACCAAACACAAGAGCGAGCAGTGAAAACGGGCCACTACAGTAGGATCGAACTCAATTGACGCCTCATGTATGCTTTACACACTAGCCTCGTGTACTGCTGTGTACTGATGCTGCAATATTATGTGTCGGTCATAAATCAAAATTTAGTTTTTATATTTGCCATCCTACGATGTGCGGCAGCACCATTGAGCTTCAACGTTTGTTACTAATAACCCTTCCCGGAAAGAGGCGTACGAGTAGATCAACGGGGAACACGACGCTAGCGACAGACATCATATTTTAGGAAATACGGAGTACAGGTATACAAACTGTGGCCCACAACTTATCCCCCAACATTTAAGCTTCATATCGTATTCAAGTCTATCAAAAACACCTGCGTCCATTCGACTCGGGGAGCAAGTCGTGGTCCCCCTTCTCAAGGTCCCAGGAAACGATCTCGGTGTATCGGATGTCCAGGTAGCCACCGTACGCGCGTAGGTTAACAATCGTCGAGCTGTTGCTGGCCAGGAACAGGGTCTCGCACTCGTTTCGATCCCTTTCGCTCCCGTCGATGCTCAGCTTCGCTCCGTCCAGGACGTAGAGGTCGGTCTCCAGGTAGTAAGTGCCGGTGTGGGTTGGACTGTACCAGTTTTGTTTCTGCAAAAATATAAAGGTTTATGAAAAATCGAATGATGTAACGTACAGCAGCAAGAAAAAAAGGCCGGGGATGGATATAGTATTGTAAGGTAATTGGTAATAGGGGTCTCCCAAGACACAGACCAAACGCTCAACACTTGCCAAAACG
This sequence comes from Saccharina japonica, assembly GCA_008828725.1. NCBI lineage: Eukaryota > Phaeophyceae > Laminariales > Laminariaceae > Saccharina > Saccharina japonica. The sequence goes on along the minus strand of MEHQ01001137.1, from coordinate 74,194 downwards.
TAGTGAATGACGAACACCGGCTGTACTTGATGTTCGCCCCCGAGTTTGTAATATATACAAGGTTCCCCTTCGGGATGTTGGTCACTTGAAATCCCGGGGGTGTCGCAAGGTGAAAATAGATCGCACATGCTTCATAGTTTAATTTCTGGGGCAAACCTGTGGCATAGACTGTATAAGTAGTAGCGACGGCCATTCTTAACGAAACAACTGTCACGAGATGATATCGTATCTGAGGTACAGTAGTGGGCTCCCGGTCGGTGTTAAGAAACTTCAGTTTGGTGTCCAGGCTCAATGACTTGTTTTGTTTCTGAAGTCGATCTAACTATTTTTGTAGGATTTAAAGTCGATCCCGCAGTAGTCCTGTAGTTATCAAGGCAGTAAGTACTCGTTGTCCGTAGCTGCCACAACTAGATCTGCTGGATTCTTCCTGCTACTACTCGTATAGCTGTTTCCTACGATAAATGGAGCAACGGCTGCTTTGTATTTTATAGTCTAGACTCGAGACATGTACCCGTAAAAGTCAGCAGTACTCGTAGTAAGTACTACTGCTGTACCAACATACTCGTATTCGTACGTATTGAGATCGGTCTATCGTTTACGTGGATAGAGAGAGGTAGATATGATATGCATACTGCTGCTGTGCATATGTACTCGTAGATCTGGGTATGTACTCCACGTGGATTCCAAAATACTGGAAATTAATTACAAATTTACATAAATTGAGCATGAAATTGTTCGAGCGTCTCGTACAACTGCTACTGCTGTACACAGCCCACAGAAAGCAGACGCATGCAACATGGTATCGACTACTGTACTGCTGCCCGGCGCTTGATGTGTGCCTCGTTCAATGTCGGTGTGGTCCTTGCTTTCTCGTGCGTGCATCAGAGTTCATACGGGTGAAAAAAATGAAAAAACAGTCGTACGAGAGGTTTTCGATAGTAGTTGCGAGGCGGTGTCAAGTCGGAACGTCTCCCATGAGTCACTTACCAAAATTCGCGACTTTGAACGCCCAGAGCACGCCTCACGGGCCTCGGCCGGGACCCGCACTTACGCCGCGGTGTACACGCGGGCCCCCTGCGTGCCCCGCAGCCGACAGCGCGAGAAAAGACCCGCAGCCGGAGATAAAAAGTGAAAGTATTCCGGGAAAATGTCCATTTGGTACCTAGACATACATATGTATAGTTATGTTTGTGAAATTTTCGCACTTTTCGCAACTTTTCTCTTCGCGCGAGCGCTTTTCGGCAAAACGCTAAGTACCCCGACACGGGAGGCCCGGCCGGACACATTGGTCGAGGTTTGAGCTCGATCCGAGCACTGTAGCTCGCGTGGCGGGCGCTCAAAGTTTTTTTTC
>MEHQ01001137.1:46921-70307 GCA_008828725.1 Saccharina japonica | reverse complement strand
ATGGTGTAATGCCTGCTGGCGCTGGTGCTGCTGCTGCTGGTGCTGGGCGGCAGGGTTGTAAAATCAAGGTTGTACTGTTTGTAACACGCTGTCTGCGGTGCTGCTGCTGTTCGTGTGTGCTCCCCGTGCTCCCGGCAAAAAACACACAAAAAACGCATGACTGAACAAAAACAGGGCCTCACGCGGAGAAACATGTTTCTGGCCTGTGTGCAASTGAGAGAGCAAAAAACAGACAAAATAAACATTACCAGGTATTATTTACTGGCACGTACGTACAAAAAATAAGGCCTCATGCACAAAACCCGGGAAATCGTCTTATCCACTCCCGCGGCTGCTATTGATATCGTGTTCATCCTGTTTATCTAGACACCCGCGTGCTACTATTAATAGCACGTATCGTACTGGAGCGCTGGGCTGTTTTGTCCATTGTGTATACTAGTCTGAGTTCTCCAGGTAAGTGCCTATCTGCAGTACTTTCCGGGGCACACGTCGCGATGCCAGTAGTGTGACTCCCTATCATGTACATAATCTCGCTGTATTCATACCACCAGAATATTATTTTTTGGCATTGCCGCAACTCTGTCGCCAGAGCAAGCTGTATGACATAATGGACCAAACTTTCCGCAACCCCTTTAAATCAACACAATATTTTCCTGCCGGACAAGTGACTAATTTTCCTGCGACACCCGGCTCCCGTTTCGTACATTCTCCAAAGCCTACGATACAACGCCATTTTTTTAATTAATTAATACTAATTCAAGTCATTAATTAGTTTTCACCTTTGAAGGACACGATATGGTCCTGGTACTCTGGTACTCGTATTTATAGTGGTTCTCTCAGGCATGACCACCAAGACGGGTCACCGATCCATATATCCTTCATGAGCTTATTATACAAAACCCATTTACATTGTACTTGTACCGTATCACGTCCACCTGGTAAGTGAGATAAGTGGCACAATCGTGGTAACTCTGTTGGTTACGAAAACAAATAATTTGTGACTGGTGGAACATCGTTTTTTGTTCTTAAGCTTTTTTTATTAAACCTGGGCCATGGGGTTGCTGATGCAATCATAATCATGTTTATTTATAACCCGCATACACATTTTTCTTGAAGCCGTTCGTGCATGACATTCCGGGTATATTAACCCAAACCCCAAACCTCCTCAAATAAAAAACCTCACAAGGAAATTTCAGGTGCACAGCCCCCAGACTATAGCATGCGTCATATTAATCGAAGCATCACAACTCGGCTTGGAAAGACGAACGAATAAATGGGTTTTGCCGAAAAAAACGTTATCGAAACAAAATCGTATTCATACGTAGCCGTGCATGAAATTACACAGCAGTATTACGGGGGACCATAGTAAACACTAGTAAATAGGACCTACGGTACACTCTAAAACCTATATATTTACATATTTTCACTAACAATATTTGGTCCTATTTACTGCTGTGGTCCCCCGTAAATAGTACTCGTGCTTGCCTGCGAGAAGTGGTAGACGGGGCCCGCGTTAAGGCCGTTGACTGTTCGCAAGTCGACGAGGTCGGCCATGGTGGCGCATCCACTTGTCAGGGTGAGGCGTTGGTCGCTTGCGTCGTAGGTCACCACCGGCTCACCATAACGCGTGATGCTTGGGGTACAAACACAGGAGGAGGAGGAGGAGGAGGAAGTGCGAACACGGCCGGACGGAAAGGTGTGTGGGTGGGGAGAGTTTCGTTAAAATAACGCAGAGAGAGTGTGTGTCGTCTCGTCTCCACACTGAACAAAAACGTTACTCACTCGTATCATACAATACATACCAGGTATATAAGAACGCGCGCTCGAAGTAGTACACTCCGCTAGCAAAGATGAGCTTCGACGAAATCTTCGAGCTCACAGCTGTTCTTTCATTTTTTAAATATACTCGTAAAACCAACGACATCAAATCACATTGGTGGACCCAGCGTTTGTCCTGATAATTCATCCCGGAGAGAAAAAAAAGTTATGCGTGGCCCACAGACTGCTGCTGCGTGCGTTTTTTTCGCTCAAACCAAAAAAAGTCGTCGATACACATATTTTTTTATGCGGCAAGGGGGTGCGGCAGTATTCTCGATACTAAGGTCGCATATTTACGGAGGACAAAAACCGCGGGACGGGAAAAGAGCTCGGTCGGGCGGAAGCTTTTATTTGGACGGGCTTCTTCCCGGCGACCCGTGAAGAGCCAGCCAACTATATTTTTTAGTCGACTAGTCGGCTTTTGCGCTATTCGGTTTCCTTTCATATTCTTACAGAGGATACAACATTCAATAAACTCGTACTGGAGCCAAACCCCGTGGGGAGAAGGAGCAGAGAGAAGAGAGCTCAGTCCGGGCTCAGTCCGGCGGACTTGCACTACCACCGAAAAATAAACGCGACCAATCGATAGGCGCTGCTGCTGCTGCCGCTGCTGCTGTTGCACAGCCTTTTTTTTTGGGTGGCGAAATAAATGTATGCCTGGTATGTATGTATGTCGGGGAAAAAAAAGGCACAAAGTGGTACTACAACGTTCGGTCCTAACCTTTGATAGTTTTCCTTTTCGCGGTTTTCGATATATTTTTTTTCAGTTAATATATCACCCTTCTTTCGAAACAAAGTCGGCTGTTTGCCAGGAAGCAAAGAACGACCTTTGACGTTTTTTTAAACTTTCATGTGTGTGAATTCGGCTGTAAAATAACGAACAATCCCCAGGCAAGCCCCATAAACTTAGTTTCTCTCGGCGTGTTAAGATCAACAGGGTTTCCAAACACTATGCGTATTTTAGATGCAGGGGACCAGGGGACGAGTGAAAAATTACTTATTCTTCTTATTTATCATACTTATTGATCCTGTCCCCACAAAATTCTCTCGAACTAAAAAAAAAACTTCCTGCCTCAAACCTTCCAACCTCTGTCTCCAGCTCAACCAACTGCACCGCCATGGTACGAACTTGATAAACCTTTCCCGATCCCCTCTTTCAATCATGCCAACGATTCAGTAACTCTCCACAAACCCCAGATTTCCTTCGTTCAATCTTCCACCTGTTTACAAAACTCGGGTTTCTTTTGATATACTGGTATCGTATAAATGAGCATTTTCCGGCAAAGTCGTAAATTCGGCGGAGGCCGAGAGCCTTGTTTGTGACCTATTTGTTTATTTCTTTCAGAAATGAAACAAATCTCCCACACTAATTCCGAGTAGTGTGTCCCCAAATTCGTGGTACTACTCGTAGTTCTTGGAAGGGGGTAAGGAAGAATCGACATTGGAAAGCATGGTGTTATCAAGGGATCGTTTCACAGCAGTATTTACATGTCATCATGGTACCGCCGTGTTCGCGCAGACCTGCCCACTCAGGCAAACTTACTTAGATGTGCCCGCACTGAAAATAGAGCCTTCCAAGCACAACGACCAGGTGGCACACAAACTAAGCATGCATGCATGCCTCTCCTTAGGGTTAGGGTTTAAAGAGTTCCGGGCCGGGGTGGTGGCCACCGTAAGCCGAATGGAAAATAAGCTCACCGTCGGCAACGAATGAGTGCCTTACAGCAGTTTCGTGACAAAAGCCCACTTCATTAGAAACAGCGTCACTTCATGCAGACACGCCCGAGAAGCCCGAGAAGTTCGCCTGGGCGGGCAGAGTTACACCTGCTGCATAGTGTGTGTTCTTCACATTAAACCTTCCTTTCTACCCGTCGACATCCAGCACACCCAGTGTCCGTGCCGATTCTTCATCCTAAAAAGGTACCAGTGCTGCTGTGGTCACAAAACTACGACACAGAGATAATACGCTCAGTGCAGTAAGCAGAGCAGATAATGAAATGCAATATACGACAGGCAAGACCTATCCTCCTATTAATAGCAATCAGAAACAGAAAGAAAGAAGACAAGGAAAAAGAAGAGAAGGAAAAAAAGAAGAAACTAAAAGGAGAGAAAAACCAAGAGGAAAACAATAATAAAAAATAAAAATAAAGTTGCAAATCGACAAACCATCAAACAAACAAACACATGGCAAAAAAGAAAAGAACATGTCGTGCTTCTCCCAGAGGAAATGCGACACAATAAAATCAAATGAAATGGAACGAAAAACAATTGTACCTGGTGATGTATGTACCGCATGCGTACAAACATACACGTATATATAAATATGTGCAATGATTATTCGTATTTTACGGTTTCAGCAGAGTAAGTTCTGCGCTATCGTTGCGGCGATTTTCGATATTTTCCTCGTATATATTTACGAGTGCAAACAGATTTGTATGATACGCGTGCGATATCATATGATACGTCAAATATCCAAACAACTTGATATACACATATACTCGTACCTGGTTGGTGTTGTTGTTGTTGTTGTCTTCACATTAAACTCGTTTCAGTTGCTAATCCCTGTAGTCTAATCTATCAATAGCAAGATCACAGCCCGTGGTCACAAAAGTGCTAGAGCCATCAGAGAATCCTAAAGAACACGCACACTTAGTAGGGAAAGGATAATACACAACAAGCCCGAAGAGGTACCCCTAAAATCCCTACATCATGTTCTGCGTTATCATGTTCAAAACTGAACTACATGCCCGCTATCTCCATTTGACTACAGCAGCGCGCCCCCCCCCACTGAATTGGTACACACATATATTAATAGTATACGTGTGAACAACCAGATTTCCGGAGATTGCCTTTCGGATTTCCGGTCAGCATAATACGTCAACAGCTCGAAATCATTTTTGCACTACCTCGTTCAGGTATACCTGGTATACGAGTATTGGTATAGGTATTGTATAATACGTGTAATAAGACTGGGGGTCGGCTTTCCAAGTCTACTACTCTTTTTTTTTTTTTTTTTTTTTTTTGTCCATCCCATTTATTATCCTCGCCCTTCCTTTCTCTCTCCTTCCCTAGTCGTAACTCAGATCCGGGGTCACAAAGTAAGCTCTTCTCCCTCCTCCCCCACAACGGTTCTTGCCTTGCTTTTTATCGCGAGAAGGTTTCAGCACTTTCTTCCCTCGTCGACTTGCGTCGGATTCCGCCTACCCACGCCACGAAGGCGCTCTCAGCAATTGGTTCCTTTTTATTTATTTTCAAATAGAGTCGAAATCTCTCACCACGGTGGGATTTGAACTCGGTTACCAATGATAGTCTTTGAAGCTGACCACTACTCTACCGGGGCGACCGGTCAGTCTGTATCGAAATAAAGGCATCAATAAATTGAAATTAATGTGCTCGTATAAAAAGTGCTTACATTTCGGTACGGAGAGATATAAACGACGGTGCATCCAGCAGGAAGCCTGAAATCGGGCCTTTGGATTACTAAAAGATTCGGTCGTACCACCGAATTGAGTTGATCTGAAGTAAACCGGTCGCCCCGGTGGGCTAGCAGGTGACCACGAAGCCTGTCAGCGTCAAGAAAGCCCGCCGAGTGCATGCTCTTAGACACTTTTTCTCGCAAAAAATATATCTTGACTAGCAGAAAGCGCGAGAGCGTGAGTTGGCAAAATTCGATGAAAATCGACGAGCGTTGGAAAGGCTGAACCCTCTGCGCGATAAAAATCAAAGCAAGAACCGTAGTGGGGGAGGAGGGAGAGGAGCCTACTTTGTGACCCCGGATCTGAGTTACAAGTAATAGGGAGGGAGAGACGGAAGTGCGAAGATCGTAAAGCGGATGGAAAGAAAACAAAACAAACAAACACACAAACAAATGCGTACGAAAGCCCTTCGACCGTTCGAATGAACCCATATACTATCATACGTGTGGACGCCAAGTACGTGGGCAGCGTTAGTGGTCACGGTTTGAATATTGCTCCAGGGGTCACTTCACCGGACAAAAATGACTAAATCTCGATAATAACCACTCGTACGTACGAGTACATCGATCGAGTCCACAGAAAATAGGGACAGGTTCGGAAAGCTCGTACGCATCAGGCACTTTTATATACGTTCAACCCAGAACGAGGTGGTGCCACCCCGCGAAAAATCACTCTGCGCATTGATTTTGTTTTTTCAAATGAACCTCCCACATAAACATAAACATACATATTTTTTCGTTTTTACCCGAATCGCCATACTACCGAACTTCGTCAATTCTTAACACTTTCAGGACTGCAGTCCCGTTTTGGGGACAAACCACTCTAATTCTACGTTATTTGTCCCCAAAACGGGACTACAGCACTATAAGGGTTAATACCTTGGTCCATGTTACTAATAGACAATTTTGTGGTGCCCTGGACAAACTCTACCTCGGAGAGTTAGTTGTTCAGACGCCATGTAAATTTGAGCCGATCTTCGTATTTTGAGTTTTCCCTGATAAAATCAAGTGGTAATTTTGTCAATACTCACGAATAATAAATGACGGACATTCGGAGTTCGAACAACAACAGGTCCAATCGAAATCAGCTCTGAACAAATCTTTCGGCATTTGTCGAGGGCATCACAAAAATGCTCAGCGTTAAAAACAGTAGAAAAATGTGGGGAAGTTACGGCTGTGATGAGGATTTTCAGTCTTTCTTATGGCTGGATCCACTATAACATAGGTGCACACATTCAAATTGAGATTTTAATATTAATTAGTATAACAGCTGACTCATGTTTGGTGAAGCTTTGTACTTTTTTTGTTGTTTTTTCCGTCCTATTTATTATCTTCGCCCTCCTGTTTGCCTTGCATTTTTATCGCGAGAAGGTTTCAGCACTTTCTTGTCTATTCGACTGTCGTCGAATTGTGCCTACCCACGCTATACGGCGCTCTCGACATTTATTTGTGTCATTTTAAAAATGAAAATCTCCGCACGGAGACTCGAACCATCGACCTCAAACTTAACAGGCTGAGACCATCGGGAGTATTTACTGTTGGTATCCATCAGCTGATTCATGATGAATTCATAATGAACTATTACTAAGGAACACGTCAGTCAGCCTGCATCAGCTGTGGATTTCAACGGGAATCGACGAGGGACGAAAGGACTGCTGCAGTCTCGGTCTTGGATGTCTGATCAGATCCAGGTGGGATCAGGTCCGGGTGGGAGCAAGGGTAAAGATGGTGCAAAAGTACGTGCAGTTCTAACAGCCCACAGAGCACGTATGTACGTGCAATTATACGGCTGGTGCAGTACAGGACCCCTATTAATAATAAGTCTAATAAGAAAGGCAGGCTTGAGATTTGAACTAAAATAGGAAGTTCGGGAGTCGGTATCTTGAAATGGGCAAGAAGAACCCATTCTCGGGTAGTAAATCCAGCCCGGCCTAGATTTCCTGTTTCTTATTAGGTTTCCTGTACTGCTGTGTGTACTTACAAATACTACTGCTGTAGTATATAGATATCATACCAGTATATGTGTTGAAAGGATGGAGAGATAAGAAAAGAAGGGGCGAAGACTAACTAACGATGAGGAGGAGAAAAAGAGAAGAAAAAAATGGGATATATATATATATATGTATATATCGTATATACATGCGCGATCGAAGTATTACACTCAGCTAGCAAAGATGAGCTTCGACTAAATCCTCGATGCATGTATTTATGTTTCAAAAAATTAAAAAAAAAAAACAGCTATGTATGTGGTGTACGTAATAAAATGGAAGGACACTGCTGTCTGTGCTGCTCACTACGAATAACATTATTATTTTATTTAATATTATTACGACTGCTGTTTGTTGCAGACGCAAACGAGAGAACTACGAGTAGCGTACAGCAGCAAAGTCCCTTGTATGGTGATACCACCCAACAATACCGACAATATACCGGCAAAATCGATATGTGTGGTGCATGTCATTTTCAAATATCACGGACACCCTCGACATCTATCACAAATATTAATATCCACCTTGAGGCCCAACCACAAAAAAGGGGGGGCGTGCAAGTTTTCTGCCTGCTGTGGCGATTTGGTAAGAATGGTCGTGATACTCAGTCAGAGTCAGCCACCAACTATCACAGCCACAGCAACACCTGGTAAGGCCTCTGGTCTGTCACTCCGAACATGCCACTCACTCGAAAATGTTCTACATACAGCAGTTTTATCAGTATGTGTTTGTGTGTTTTTCACATTAAACCTTCCTTTCTACCCATCGACATCCAGCACACCCAGTGTCCGGGTATGTACGTCGCGCCCACTTCATTATTCGCGTTCGCCCGTTTATTACCCCGTATTTATTGGCGGTGGATTCAAAAGCAAACCAAGTCAAGGCCCCTCAATCGACAGCAGCAACAACAACTCCTATTATTGTACTCAAGTCAGCAGCAATCTTCGTAAATATTTGACTCGTCGTGCTGTAAGCAGTACGTAGGGGGGGCGAACCCAGTTTTCACTACGAGTACGGCGTGTAGGCCGCTCCGACGAGTGGCTCCGCAACTCGCTCAAAAAAGTAGGCCCTGAAAAGAAGTCGTTGCGCAGCGTAGCTACGTAACACTCTTGATGGCTCATGGGCGGTGCATATGGCGAAACCGAAAAACATAAGAAAGTACGTACGGAATAAGGCAGCAGAAAAATACCCGGCCTACGTATTAATAGTCAGAGTAGAGTGATTCTGAGTGTCTGAAAATATAGATGGGAGGGACATCTCCCGTACCGTTGCACCAGTCAAATGCCGGACAGATCCACCCTCTGACGTCAAGCGCTCTCGCCAAGCACATCGCAAGCGAGACAGAAGGAGAGGTTTTGTTCCTGCACGCTTTATAATGCTTCCTCCGTGTCCTGGTCAACACGTTCTCTGGTACATACCAGGTATGATACATGGCGGACACTTCTTGCTCTTCTTCACATAGAAGAAATGTCCAACGACGAAACATGATGGTACCGTAAATGAATTATGCACTCGTTCGTCGTAGGGATAACGGTAAATCAAGCAAAGAAATATGGATGTATTCCGGGCTGGCACGTTGGCGCGGTGTTGCAGGCCGTCAGCTTTCATGGACTACGCGTGGAGGGGGTACACAGCCACGTACATGGGCAACACGGCGGGTTGAGTGACCACAGCTGGTATTTCTAGTAAAAAAAAAACCTCTCGACCAGAGCGACCTGTGTGTGTGTGTGTTCTTCACATTAAACCTTCCTTTCTACCCGTCGACATCCAGCACACCCAGTGTCCGTGCCGATTCTTCATCCTAAAAAGGTACCAGTCCTGTGGTCACAAAACTGTGGTGGGTTGGTTCGGGTGATTTCGGGCAATAATCACCCCGTAAATTATAAAATCGACCTGAAATTCGATGTCGACCATGTCCTTACTGCGTTCGGAACCGTTGACGTTCTGCTCTGGCTTGTTTCGACGAAGAATGCCGAAAAGCATATGGACAACGTAAGATAGAACGAAGAGACGCTGTGAAACCATGTACAGCAGCAGCAGCAGCAGCAGCAGTAGTAGTACCGTCCTCTCTATGCGGCGTTTCGAGAGACGATCAATTGCGTGGCAGCGGTAGGGCAGGTTTCGAATCCCCGCCTTCGACAAGCATCCTCGATGCAACACAGCAGTGATAGTACAAAACCACCCGAACTACACAAAAAGTAGTCGGTGCCACTCCCCCCAGCAATGCAATGCAGCAACGGACGCGAGAAAAAAGAGTAGAAGATGCGTGCCGGGGGCACGAAACTTTTCTTTAACCCACCTGAACCCACTGCTATTTTTTGTTTCAACGATAACTGCTGAGGGGCTAGCGACCGCGACAGCGCAGTCGAAGTAAATACTAGCGGTGCCGCGAGGTTAAAATCTTCTACCGATGGCGAAGAGCCCCGACCACGCGTGCGGTTGTCGAGCGTAAACCCTAGGCGCTGAACCGCAGGCGGTGCAAGATTAAGATTGCTACGGGGAAATATATATATACGTACGAGTGTATACCTGGTACCTGGTACAAGTTTCGCGCTACGAGTATTATATGTAAAAAAAAGAGGAATTATTGCGAACTCACTCTCTGGTGTAGCATTTTGCGTCTGCTATTCTTAGGCAGACAGCGGCGCCTAGCAAAGCCGTTGCGGTGGTCCCACTGGCTGGCAAACGCATGGTGGTGCTGCTTGGTTGCTCGTCTGTCGCCGATGCCCTTCCTCGTCGATATATCCTGAGTAAACGTTGCTCGCTGCGGTTGTGTCTCCACGGCTTGAGACGGGTGATTGACAGTGAATGATGATGCTGCGAGGAGAGCTGCTGTAAAAGGCGGTGGGTGCGCGGCCCATCGATCTCCTGCTCGGCATGTCGTCCGATGTATTTTGAGGTCCATGTCGGCCTTGCCTGACATGGTTACCCCCAAACAGCCATATTTCGACCTGCGTGCGCTGTGCCTCCCAGACCTGCGTATGACCATGGAACACAGGTACCTCTACCTATCAGCAGCCATCACAAATTTGGAGTGCCATGTAAAGATGTAAGGTCGTGTCACATCATCGCTTCTTGTCGGAATCCACAAAAATGATAAGATGGGTGGTGGTTTTGTCGTTTTGACGCTAGATAACAGGTTCTTGGATTCGTACCATCATACGGGCTGCATAGGTGAACTCTCACGTATTATACTATTAATATCATACTGCTGTGTGGATAAAACGCACTTACGTGGTACTTCTTCGTACGTATCAGACGAGTAGCAATCCGGTCGGTGCGTCGTGAATCGGAGAGAGAGAGGGAGAGAGAGAGAGAGAGAGAGAGGTTTTGAAAAGCTCCCCATCAGAAGCCGCGTTCGCAAACTTCAGCAGGCATGCATAGCTTTGCATACCAGGTACATTGAGAAACGTGGAAAAAAACTAAAGATGTGTACACCCATGCACCAGGTACCAGGTACGAGTTGCTTAGCATACACTTACTACTTATCAATATTAATATTAATAGTGTTATATTGAAAGTTTTTAAAAAAGGAAACAATAGCAGTTATGACAAGGTTATGAGGGTTTCTATATGATGGCTGGTGGCTGGTATATGTATTTGTGCCTTATTATGTATTTGTACCTGATACGATTGGTCATACATATGGCAATTACATGTATAGCAGTAACATCCTTTCCCGCTGGTAAAATATACCGGTACATGTGAACATTCTTTTCCCCCGCGACCCCCCGCGACTTGAACAGAAATCTACCATGCTACAGCACTTCGTACAGTTTTTTTTTTTTTTTTTTTTTTTTTTTTTTCTCCATCCCATTTATTATCTTCGCCCTTCCTTTCTCTCTCCTTCCTAGTCGTAACTCAGATCCGGGGTCACAAAGTAGGCTCTTCTCTCTCCTCCCCCACTACGGTTCTTGCCTTGCATTTTTATCGCGAGAAGATTTCAGCGCTTTCTTCCCTCGTCGACTTGCGTCGGATTCCGCCTACCCGTCTGTGGCAAAATTACCCCGGGGCCACCGTGATATTATTCATAATACAGTAGATATGATGTCATACGATACGGTGTGCTTCGAGTATCTGTGGTCTGCCGTCGTGGTCTACCGCCATGATAGTTCCAGCACGATATAGAGTAGATTTACACTGGATACGTACGTGCGTATTATACGTAATGCATCGATCGCCCCGGTGGTCTAATAGGTACTGCTGTAACCACGAAGCCTGTTACGTTTGAGGTCGAGGGTTCGAGTCTGCGTGAGGAGATTTTTATTCTCAACCAACATTTACCGAGAGCGCCTATAATGTAGGGTGGGTAGTTGTTGTTGTTGTCTTCATCCTTCCTACTCAACCACATCAGTACACCCAGTGCCTGTCCTGATTCCCAATCCTAGAGAGATACAAAATATGTGGTCACAGACTGAAACAGAGAAAAAACAAAACAAAACAAACGCAAATTAATGGGTAAAGCAAGTGAGATGCGTAACGTACCGGGTACGAGAACACAGCGACACGAGCCGAACCAAAAAATAAGAACAAAAAGACAAATAAAACAAATTATGAAATTAAAAAGAATACAAATGACGCAGGGAGACAGAAGCGCCCCTATAGACGTAGTGGGTAGGCACAATTCGACGCTAGTCGACAAGGGGAAAAGGGGCTGAAATATTCTCGCGATAAAAATCCGAGGCACGTGCCGTAGTGGGGAGGGGAGGGAAAGAGCCTACGTATTCTGTACTTAGTGACCCCGGATCCGAGTTACGACTCAAGAATGCGGTGGGTGAACAGAAAGGCGAAGAGAATAAATGGGACGAAAATAAAGTTAAATAAAAAAGTAAATAAAAAATAAAAATAAAATAAAATAAATTTAAGGGGGAGGCTTGTGAGAACATTCTGGAACAGAACGACAAACAAGCTGTGTTTTGTTGAGACGGAAGAATTTAGAGGTTGAAATATTCTATGATTGATGAGAGATAATATACCCCTGAGGAGCTGAGGAGGTCACAGGTACTATTCGAAACGAAACGCTTATTACAAGCTTGAGCAGATCAAGCGTTCATAATTCCCAAGGTGATTGGTATGAGTCCAAGAGGTGGACATGGCGAAAACCGTGAGAGGATTGCTCATGGAATCAGCATTCGCGAGTTCACGAAGCACAGCCATCTCAAGCCGGACGCGTGCGACTTTAGCTGATCAGTGAACTACGTACTCAAGAGCAAAAACGTTCCTAGTGATTGAAGGTCAATCAACCAGAACCTTTTCCGTAGTTTCTGTCTTCTCTGTTCGTTCGCGCCGTTTAGACGGGCCAAATTTGTTCGTCTTATCACTCAATCCTGTCCGAACACACACCTCCTTCCTCGTACCGCAGTAAGGATAAAGTGGTAACACGGAGATACGATCAAGGCGATCCCCCCCCCAGAAGTGTGGATAAGGCAGATTGTTAGTATAACCGCTGTCAAACGCGTTCTTTGTAACCGCGTGCCTATCCTATACCGTGAGTCGTCAAGGAGGAGTAGTAGATAATATACACTCGTATCACCACGTACCAAATACACACCAGGTGGGCCAATAACGTTCTTGTCAGAGGCCCATCATAAACACCACACACAGGAGGTAAGCCGCACCAGGTTTGTCACCGGCTGCACCCCTCACACATGTACGAGCAGTATCATTCTATCAAAGCCCGGGTCTCATCATTTTTATCGCAGACTGCTCCCAGGAGGGAGCAGCTTCATCACGCGAGGCATCCACATAATGCCTCGCCACATCATATAAACCCCAATCTCCGTAGACCAATATATGAAACCGCCACATATCGGGAAACCAGTATCGAGCAACCGCATACCACAAACACAGATTGTTATTTTGGGAAAGCTCGGTTAGATATAAGTCCACGAGGTGTAACTGATATCAACCTGGGAGTAATAACCCAACACACAAGGTGGGAGGGTACCAGGAAAAAGAACCATCAAATAGTATGGGAAGGGGTTATTAATCAGACAGACTTAATCTCGTCGTATCACCCCATGTCACCCAAACACACACCACCTCGTTCCTCGCACCGCAGTAAGGGTAAAGTCGGAACACGGAGATACGACCAAGGCTACTCATGAGCTTCGAGTGATGGTTACAGAGTCAGGGGTAGACCCGGACGAGTTCGCGTTACGTTACCTCCGCATCGGAGTGGTCGTGTCGGAGCGAGTAATTACGAGAGGATACCGACGAAAGTCTGGGGTATATAGGAATACACGCGTGCCAAAAAGGAAGACACGCACCCGTCAAGGGTCGGGTAAATTGGTAACTACAGAAACGGGGTCCCAGAGACCAGACACAACCAGGTCAGGATACCGTATGAGGTAAACGGTACTCGTATCGCAAGGACCTCAGAGTTGAAGGAATTGGAATGGTCGAAGACCAGTTTGGGGTAAACTCGGTCCCCCGAGACCGTACCGCAGACCCCATTCGAGGAGGCCAAAGGGAGGGAGAAATAGGGTGATTACACGGTGTAGCCAGGCTGTTACCCGGAGTAACAGCGGATTCGGTATGCCCATGTGAAACCGGCAGTGCCGTCGGTTGCATGCCGAACCTATAGAAACTCCCTCCCGAGTATGGTGATTACACGGTTTAATCGGGCCGTTACGCGGAGTAACAGCAGGCTCGGTATGCACATGGGAAACCGGCAGTGCCGTCGGTTGCATGCCGAACCAATGGAAACTCGGGTATGGTGATTACACGGTGTAATCGGGCTGTTACGCGGAGTAACAGCAGCCTCGGTATGCACATGGGACACCGGCAGTGCCGTCGGTTGCACGCCGAACCAATGGAAACTCGGGTATGGCGATTACACGGTGAAATCGGGCTGCTACGCGGAGTAACAGCAGCTTCGGTATGCACAGGCGAAACCGGCAGTGCCGTCGGTTGCATGCCGAACCAATAAGACATGCAATGTCAGGCCAGGGTACGATCTTGGGGAAACTGTAATGATATCGGGAGGACCTCGGATTTGAAGGAGTTTGAATGGTCGAAGACCATTTGGGTCACTCTGTCGTCCAAGACCGTACAGTAGGCCTCAGTCGAGGGGGCCAAGGGAGGGAGTAATAGGACGATTACGCGGAGTAATCGCAGTGTCGGTATGCACATGTGAAACCGTCAGCAATGACGGTAGCATGCCGAACCAATGGCAACTCCCTCCCACATCTCAGAGAAAAAGAGTAACAACAACTCAATTCGAAAGATAAACCAACAAAGGGGAGACTTGTGAGGACATTCTGGAACAGAACGACAAACAAGCTGTGTTTTGTTGAGACGGAAGAATTTAGAGGTTGAAATATTCTATGATTGATCAGAGAGAATATACCCCTGAGAAGGTCAGGTACTATTCGAAACGAAACGCGTACAAGCTTGAGCAGATCAAGCGTTCATAATTCCCAAGGTGATTGGTTTGAGTCCAAGAGGTGGACATGACAAAAACCACGAGAGGATTGCTCATGGAGTCAGTATTCGAGCAATCCCACGGTAGGGGTACCACTTTTAGGCCCAATGTTTTTTTATCGGTTGTGCTCCTCACGTGAGTAACCACCGGATACTATTATTGTTTTCCTGGTATACAAGTATTTGTTTTTGGACTACCGCAATGGGAGGTTTGGTCGAGTTGCGCGAGCGAATGTTTCCGAAGTCATGTTTTGGGTGAGATATTGAGCTCCTCATGTCAGGAGCTCAGAAAATTCTGCTGCGCCCCTACCGTGGGATGACTCATTCGCAAGTTCACGAAGTACAGCCATCTCAAGCCGGACGCGTACGACTTTAGCTGATCAGTGAACTACGTACTCAAGAAGAGCAAAAACGTTCCTGGTGATTGAAGATCAATCAACCAGAACCTTTTCCGTAAGTTTTTCCCGCCCACCCACCCCTTTTCTTTCGAAGGTGAGAGAGAAGGAGTTGCTACGAAGTAACAACATTCTGTTGATTAATCTGTTATGAATTACTGTCAGGAGTTTGAATGGTCGAAGACCATTTGGGTTACCCTGTCGTCCGAGACGGTACAGTAGGCCCCAGTCGCGGGGGCCAAGGGAGAGAGTAATAGGACGTTTACGCGGAGTAATCGGGCTGTTACGCGGAGTAATAGCAGTGTCGGTATGCACATGTGAAACCGTCAGTAATGACGGTAGCATGCCGAACCAATGGCAACTCCCTCCCACATCTCAGAGAAAAATAATAACAACAACAACCCAATTCGAAAGATAAACCAACAAAAACGGGTGTACACTCGTATCACCACGTACCAAATACACACCAGGTGGGCCAATAACGTTCTTGTCAGAGGCCCATCATAAACACCACACACAGGAGGTAAGCCGCACCAGGTTTGTCACCGGCTGCACCCCTCACACATGTACGAGCAGTATCATTCTATCAAAGCCCGGGTCTCATCATTTTTATCGCAGACTGCTCCCAGGAGGGAGCAGCTTCATCACGCGAGGCATCCACATAATGCCTCGCCACATCATATAAACCCCAATCGCCGTAGACCAATATATGAAACCGCCACATATCGGGAAACCAGTATCGAGCAACCGCATACCACAAACAGCCCCCCTATTCGGTGCGCGATACGATAGGTCCCGAATAACTTATAACCAATTGCCAGGTAAAACGGCAAGTCCCAAATTCCATAATAAATCACTGCCAAGGTAAAACGGCAACCCCAAATTCCATCCTTCATCATTGCCAAGGTAAAACGGCAACCCCAAATTCCATCCTCAAGAATGGTCAACGTAAAACGACAGTCCCAAATTTCATCGTCAATAATCGCCAACGTAAAACGGCAATCTTGATACCAAATCTCTCAATCTTGATTCCAGTATATATCTCCTAAACTATAGCGAGACAGTAACTACGGGAAGGGGAAAATCCAACAAACGTGAGTATGCTGGTAAAACCTTCAAACAAAATCAATAACACCGTCTTCACATAAATACCGTACCGCCCGATAACATCGGCCCCCCTGTTGTATACTCTGTAAGAGCACAACAACAGAACATCTCTGATATAGAACACCTCAAATCAAATCATAGCAGCCCCCATGCTTGACACTCCCCTCGGAAGTATACAAGGAGACAACAATCCGCATATGAATCCAAAAGTACTATAGGTATCAGTAATTGGTTCCCCTGTACGTTGTGCGCAGTTAACTAATAGCCACAGCGTACGGCACGATTCATCAAGACCATCGGCATACTCTATTAGCGTATTAACCTTATTCAACGTATGGGTACCTCCCAACAGTTTCTCCATTTCCTTAAGAACTCCTGAAGTTGCACGTTAATTCCTCAAGTACTTCCAAAAACATCCCATGCACATCGAAAACTCCTACTATTATCCCCCAGAACCAAATCCCCCAAAACCCCCGGAAAAACAAACAAACAAACGAACCAGTGGATAAAATCACAACAAGTTCAATACAGAGTCACGGTCAAGCGAAACGTCTCAGCATGCAACGGTTTGATGAGAAAGTCGGCATGCTGCTCTGCCGACCGTGCGTGTTAATCTCAAACAACCCGTTAGACACATGCTCCAGACATCTACGTCTTATAATCAAACCATACACAGACACCAGCGCGCATAACTGCTCCACCAGAGACAGACGTCCGGTCAGAACGTAGCCTTGCTTGCATAGTCCGCATCCACGTACGATAAAACCCCAACTGGACTCGACTATCTGCGATGGAAAGTCTTCGTCGTGTTACCGAGTACAACAACTATCTCCCCCCTGCTCGGAAGACGACAAAACATCCATCGCATGGTTAATAGTAAAATCCTGCGACATCAGTGTGACTCTAAAAACCCCTCAATCATAAAATCAAAACCAAACTCAAGTCCAAACCCACAAACCAGAAACATCAGCGATCTATATCAAACAAGCGCCGCAGACAACGAAACAAACAGAACGTCGTTGTCGTTGTATGCATTCACTCACGTACAAGGCTGCTCGGTCCAGCGTTATAGTTCAACTATCCGCCTACCTAAAACAAGCATTTAGGTCCTCGATATACCAGGTAAAGCATCGTCTTTCAATCATACCCCAGGTCATGATAAATGGACTGCCATAACCGGATAGGTGACAATTTACAGCTGTTGATGCTGTTATTTTATAGTATTCTGACATCGTACTTCAGAGGTCGTAGTACGCAATTCAGAATGCCAAATATCAGATACCAGTATAACAGGTGCATATAACTCTACTCGTATATCCAATGCAAACATATGTTGTGGTTCTGTTGACCGTTTCAGGAGTTATGATGACATAGAGGCGTTTTCATATTATAGTTCCGCCGCCGAGAGAGGTGTCTTTTCCCCTCTCCCTCTGACAAGCCTTGGGTCACACCTTCGATCTAAGGATAAGCAATCTCTTACCATCTATCCATCTCCCTTGGAGGACTCTTCCCTGAAGTACCACAAGCTTGCCCTACGCTCCTGGAGACGTAGGAGCACACCTCTCGACTCGGTCGACTCCAGTCCTGCGCTGGCATTGAGGTTGGTCATAATGTCTCGATTCTGTGTCCTCGTCTTGGTGTATGCCTCTCATGTGTGGCTCCTGGCCTCTGGCAGGCCACACACACCAACTTTTAGAGAACCTGCATGTGTTGCCTCGTGACAATGACTTTAGACCTCAACCCAGGTAGCCTGGATTCGTAATATGGTGTCCAATCCGAGAATCGAACTCGCTTGTTGCTTGTTTTGTTCGTTCTTCATTTTCCTCCGGGACAGGATATGTGCCTTGTGGCCGTATGCGGGAGGAAGCTCTTCAAGGATGGGTCCGTACCTATTACGGGGACCGTTGTTGCTGTCCCCCATACCGAGGGAGACGGCGACCTGGTCCTTGTAGATCTGCGCCTTTCCACGTGCCGTTCCTTTTATAAAAAAGTTTCTCTATATGTATGGTCCTGTCCGCATACCGGTATAATTGATATTTAGTTTCCCCATTCATTTGAGCTCACTTGTATGCGTGCCCATCATCGTTTCGTTCATTATTCCCCACTTTGTCCGTTTGTCCTTTTTATTTCAACTTGTTGACGGGGGGGAGTTTCCCTGTCCCCCACTTCTTCTGTCTATCCTTATATTTCAACTTGTTGACGGGGGGGAGGTGCCACCGTTGTCGGAAGCCGGCGACGGCATGGCAACACTCGACGTCTCCGATGCCTCGCCCGTGCGTTGTACCCTCGTCCCGCGCCCTTACTCGTGCGCCACTCCCTCACTCCGCACCCTTACCCGTGCGCTGTTCCCTTGCGCCTCACCCTTGCCCGTGTGCCACTTCCTCTCTCCGAGACCTTGCCCGTGCGCTGCTCCCTCGCTCCGAAGCCTTGCCCGCGCGCCGTCACAATAACAGGAATGAACTGATCCGCCACGCAATAGGGGAGTTGCAGAGCGCAACCGATGATGAGCGTTGGACCAGAAGACGAAGAGCGACGTCTTTTGTTTTGCGTTCTTCTTTAAGTCGCCCTTGGAGTGAGGGTTGTCACGGTGTCTCATGGGTGTATGCTGGTCGGCTTTGCTTGTAACAGTTGGATGGACAGGTTAGGAAGTTGAATTTCGGAGTGTGAATCTTGGCCTTGTGTTGTAGGCAGTACGGGATATTCTCTGTTCCGACGGCGGGGTGAATGTGTGGGTGGGTTTCTATATCTAGGAAATGGGTATGGTTTGCGTGATATAAGTTTCCGTGTTTTATCTAATTAGTGTGTCTTCTCCGCTGGTCTCTTTGGGATTCACCTGTTTTAGCAAATTAGTGTGTCCTCTTCACTGGTCTCTTTGGGGCTGTTCGAATTTCTTCTATTTTCAGTGTTTGCCCGTCTTGTTTTGCAACTTGGAATTTCTTCCCTGTGTTTCCGATTGCCCCCTTTTATGTCTCGAGGAGTTCCGCGTTTCTTCGAAGGCATGTGTCTTCGTTGCCGTTATTGTTTTGCCAGTCTGCGTTGCTTCTCTCCCTGTGTTCCCGAGTGCCCCTGTTTTATTTTGGTTCTGGATTTTTGGATAAAATACTTGAGCTGATTTCTAGTCGAGTGCCCGCTTTAGGCGACAGTGCGTTTGATGTTTGCGTCGTAGCGTGGACTTGCTCCCCTTTGTTCTAGTGGTTTTCGGTTTTCGTTGTATTTCTGTTTTTCGCCTTGCCTTGTATGTTAGCTTATGGTTTTAACCGAGGAGGCGAAGTTTGCCTTCTCCGTTGTGTTCGATTTTTGTTGGATTCGTGAGGACGCAATAGAAGCGATTTATGCTTAGGCGTTAGGGGACACTGCGTTTATTTCATCGCTGAATGAGCGTAGGGGGACTTTACCCATTGAATAGTGGTCGGGCAACCAAACTCGCAGTGAAAAAGCATGGGTGTGGGTTTTTCTCAGGGATTTCCCACTGATGGCCTGTGCGATTTCGGTTTGGTTGTTTATCCCTGAGGCCGTTATTTGTGTTAGAGGGCTTTGCGGCTCTTTAAACTTGGTTATAGTCACAGGATTGCGATAGCATAAGGCGCATTCCGTCATTCGCATTATGCTAGGGGGCATGTTATGGTTCTGTCGACCGTTTCAGGAGTTATGATGACATAGAGGCGTTTTCATATTGTTGCTCCGCTCTAGAGAGGACGCTTCTATTGCCCTCCTCTGCCACAATCACTTGGTCACGCTTCGATGAAAGGATAAGCAATCTCTCACCATCTATCCATCTCCCTTGGAAGACTCGTCCCTGAAGTACCACAAGCTTGCCATACTCTCCTGGAGAAGTCGGAGCACACCTCTCGACTCGGTCGACTCCAGTCCTGCGCTGGCTTTGAGGTTGGTCATAATGTCTCGATTCTGTGTTCTCGTCTTGGGTTATGCCTCTCATGTGTGGCCCCTGGCCTCTGACAGGCCACGCACAGCAACTGTTAGAGAACCTGCATGTGTTGCCTCGTGACAATGACTTTAGACCTCAACCCAGGTAGCCTGGATTCGTAATACATATTACAATCCAAGCGTCATAAATATTTCGTCTGTCAATTCCTACTGTAACAAACGATCCAAAAACATTTAACCTACTGTAGGCCATTGCTACTAAACTACCCCAACCCCACACGCTCAACCCCCGTCTCCTGCTCCCTACCCCACGGACTCGACGTTTGTCTTCCGCCGCGGCTCAACGTCACCACGGCATGGGCTACATCTCATAAATCCGCAGAGTGAGGGTGCAATTTGACTCGTTGAGCAAAGGGTGCATCGGGTGGTTAGTTTCAGCGCCAGGAACCAAGTCAAATCGTTAGATAACGAACCACATCATTATGCACTATGTCTGTGGGCATCAAACCCCCCCTCGTGATTCTTCCCAGTACAACAGTAGAGCAAAGGGTGCATCGGGTGGTTAGTTTCAGCGCCAGGAACCAAGTCAAATCGTTAGAAAACGAACCACATCATTATGCACTATGTCTGTGGGTNACCCACAGACATAGTGCATAATGATGTGGTTCGTTTCTAACGATTTGACTTGGTTCCTGGCGCTGAAACTAACCACCCGATGCACCCTTTGCTCTACTGTTGTACTGGGAAGAATCACGAGGGGGGGTTTGATGCCCACAGACATAGTGCATAATGATGTGGTTCGTTATCTAACGATTTGACTTGGTTCCTGGCGCTGAAACTAACCACCCGATGCACCCTTTGCTCAACGAGTCAAATTGCACCCTCACTCTGCGGATTTATGAGATGTAGCCCATGCCGTGGTGACGTTGAGCCGCGGCGGAAGACAAACGTCGAGTCCGTGGGGTAGGGAGCAGGAGACGGGGGTTGAGCGTGTGGGGTTGGGGTAGTTTAGTAGCAATGGCCTACAGTAGGTTAAATGTTTTTGGATCGTTTGTTACAGTAGGAATTGACAGACGAAATATTTATGACGCTTGGATTGTAATATGTATTACGAATCCAGGCTACCTGGGTTGAGGTCTAAAGTCATTGTCACGAGGCAACACATGCAGGTTCTCTAACAGTTGCTGTGCGTGGCCTGTCAGAGGCCAGGGGCCACACATGAGAGGCATAACCCAAGACGAGAACACAGAATCGAGACATTATGACCAACCTCAAAGCCAGCGCAGGACTGGAGTCGACCGAGTCGAGAGGTGTGCTCCGACTTCTCCAGGAGAGTATGGCAAGCTTGTGGTACTTCAGGGACGAGTCTTCCAAGGGAGATGGATAGATGGTGAGAGATTGCTTATCCTTTCATCGAAGCGTGACCAAGTGATTGTGGCAGAGGAGGGCAATAGAAGCGTCCTCTCTAGAGCGGAGGAGCAAAGGGTGCATCGGGTGGTTAGTTTCAGCGCCAGGAACCAAGTCAAATCGTTAGATAACGAACCACATCATTATGCACTATGTCTGTGGGCATCAAACCCCCCCT
Organism: Saccharina japonica; assembly: GCA_008828725.1. NCBI lineage: Eukaryota > Phaeophyceae > Laminariales > Laminariaceae > Saccharina > Saccharina japonica. The sequence continues at coordinate 48,629 of MEHQ01001137.1, read as the reverse complement.
CGTGATTCTTCCCAGTACAACAGTAGAGCAAAGGGTGCATCGGGTGGTTAGTTTCAGCGCCAGGAACCAAGTCAAATCGTTAGAAAACGAACCACATCATTATGCACTATGTCTGTGGGTAGAATCATGCCATCAAACCCCCCCTCGTGATTCTTCCCAGTACAACAGTAGTGACAAAAACATTCCGTGTGCAGGGGCCTGGTGAAGAAATGAGCATTGATTTTCACACCAATATCATGTACATTGATCATGCATTGGAGCAAAATTAGCAGTAATTTTCCCACATTGTATATAATGCGCTGTAAAATCAAGTAATTTTCCAGCACATTAATATCAGGCATTGCAGAACCAAGCCAAAATCAGCAGTAATTCTCCCACATCCTTCCATCCGAAAATATAATACGACAAAATAACTTGTACCTGGCACCATTACAACGCATCAGCACTGATTTTCATACATCAACATCATGTACTGCTGTAAAACCAAGCCAGAACCAGCAGTAATTTTCCAAGACATTAAATATCATGTATTTGATAATCAAGCTGGCAATCCACCCCCTGTTATGCTTCAAACAACACACAGCAGTACGGGTATCATGCATCCACGTATACATATAATACGGTATACCAGTACATAGCAGCAGTCTAACAGATCATGCACTGCTGCTGTGGAATCAAACAGTCAGAAATTATCATACACTGCTGCTTGCTGTATAATCAGTCCATCACAAACTGGTTCCACACAGCAGTGCACTTTGTCTGTAAAATCATGGCATCACAACCCCCCCCCCGTGATTCCAACAGCAAGACACACAAAATATATAGCGGTGGTGCATCATACCTGTAGGATACAATCACACAACTATAGCCCTCGCTCACACATACCAGCCAATTGTTGACTTGCCTGGGTCGAACGGGAACGTCCGCTTTGCTACCCAGTTCCCATTCAACCACACACATAGTTGCGATCCACCATACCAGGGGTACAAGCTTACCACAACTACAGCAGTCCTGCTCAAATATGCCGGCCAAGACACAGAGAAGCACAAAAACAAAACAACAGACCAAGAAAGTACAATCCACTCAATCCACCAACAAGAACGTTGGGAGATATAACATGCCTGCTTTCCTGGATCAAATGGAAAATATCGCGCCCCGCTGCCGCAGATGCTGCTGCTGCTGCCCCCCTCTTCCACGAGCTCCACCTCTGACCGTCCGCCGTCACCCCCCCCCCCAAGCCCATCCCGTTCCTCTGGTTACCCTGGGTCGAAGGGGTACGAGCCACTCTGGCCCAAACCAATCTGCGGCACTCCTCTGTCCACCCCGTCCCCACCGAGTTCCACCTCAGGCAAAGCAACACAAACCTCCCCCACCTTAGCCTGAGCACCACCAAGCTCCACCCCCTCAGGCCCAGCCACTCCAAGTTCCACAACCTTAGCCTCAGCAAAACCGAGTTCCTCCGCCTCAGGCTCGGGTTGTTGCTGTACGGCATCAGCGTGCTTCTCTACCTCAGGCTCAGGCTGCTGCTTTACAGACACTGCTAGCGGCTCACGCACACCACCGAGCTCGTGCGCCTCGGACGCAGCCACACCAAGCTCGTCGAAGCTCTGGTACGGAACACCAATTCCTCCAGCTCGTCGCTTGGCGGACTGCAACCTCTCCCACCAGGCTTGCTTCTGCAGGAAGGTACGCGGTCGAGGTCCATGAT
>MEHQ01001137.1:0-42769 GCA_008828725.1 Saccharina japonica | reverse complement strand
CCGCCCACCCACCCCTTTTCTTTCGAAGGTGAGAGAGAAGGAGTTGCTACGAAGTAACAACATTCTGTTGATTAATCTGTTATGAATTACTGTCAGGAGTTTGAATGGTCGAAGACCATTTGGGTTACCCTGTCGTCCGAGACGGTACAGTAGGCCCCAGTCGCGGGGGCCAAGGGAGAGAGTAATAGGACGTTTACGCGGAGTAATCGGGCTGTTACGCGGAGTAATAGCAGTGTCGGTATGCACATGTGAAACCGTCAGTAATGACGGTAGCATGCCGAACCAATGGCAACTCCCTCCCACATCTCAGAGAAAAATAATAACAACAACAACCCAATTCGAAAGATAAACCAACAAAATAATGTATACATGAATAAATCGTCCTGTGATCGCAGCGCTCCGGTTTGTTTTCCATTCTGACCATTTTTTATGCGAATGTTGAAAAAAGGCTGATGTTCCGGTGGCGCTGGGGGGTGTGTGTTGTCTTCACATGTAACCGTTATTTCTTATTTCTAACCAAGTATACTAGTACACTCAGCAGTGAGTGTCTGTCCTATTTCGTAATCTTATTATAGAGAAATACGACAAATGATGAGGTCACCGAGTGGCGTGAGACGTGAGAGACGTGAGACACAGAAAAAACAAAACAAAAGTGAACGCGCCAACCGCCAACGTACCGGCCGGGTACGAGAACACAACGCCACAAGCCAAACAAGCGGAAAAACGATAATTAAAATACAATAAAAAACATTAATTATGAAATTCAAAGGAATACAAATGAAGCAAGGAGACCAAGTGGAACAGATAACTGCTGAACGGGCGAAGCAACAGGAAGAAAAGGAGAAAAATACCGGCATACATATCATAGGACGGCAGGCGAAAAACAAACGAAGGGGGAAACAAGGCGAAAAGAAAGAAAAAAGACACACACACGAAGAGAGGGAAAAGAAAAATCGTTCTAAAGGCGACGATGGTAACATGGGTTCCCGTCTCTGCTACGAAACCGACAGAGGGACAATGCCACGCTTTCTGCCACCCCCTTCCTATTATCATCGAAAGCGGCGTGAAGAGTCGTTACCACCGCTGTCGCGCCCCCCCAGTGAACAATTCCACAAGAAACAAATAAACAATATAAGCCAAATGATATAATCCAAGGGCTAGTTGGACCAATAACTTGCCACACGATCTACCATTCATTTCGTTTCTGCATTCATTCGTCCACAGCTGTATCAGTACGCCCCCCCCCCCCCCCCCCCCCCCCCTCCCCGCTCCCTACGTCGTCTCGCTTGGCGGCCGCAGCTGCATGCCGTAGCCAGCTCCTCCCCGCCTCGCCCCTGTGTCACCTCGCCATATAACGCCCCGCCGCTTCAACGACCCCTCGATACCACTTCCCACTCTTTTTAGCCGCCGTCGGCTATGAAACAACAAACAAACAGGAGGGTCTCTGCTCCGAACAGCAAATATGAGCTTTCTGTGGAGCCCTCGGTGACTTGGGAAACCGCTCAGCTCAGGTCGTCTGCTAGGCACTGTTTGAAAACCCCTGAGGTCTTCTGCTAGACATTGAGGATAGTTATTTTCTGGTCGGTAAGGTCCCGGGTTCTCTGCACCGGCCATCGTCCCAAACATGCGGAGGAGTGTGGCGTTCAACTACAGATTATTAGCGCTGCGATGCGATGCGATGATTTGTTTTTTGCTTTTTTTATCCTCCGGCACAGATTGATAAAAATTTGCCAGTGACGCATGCTACCTTAAGGTAGGGGTAGGGGTGCACCATAGAATTTCTGAGGCTCCTCGCTTCAGGAGTTATATCCCTCTATACCTGCAGTAGTCTAAACACTGGTTTTTGATGGGAAAAAAAGTGCTACGCGTACTCGATGCACAATCTCCTGGCCTTAGTCGATTATGAAGCGTATTGCAACACAAGAATGAGTATTTTGACGATTTTGGGCTATATATTAAGGAACCTTTTTATTGAGAAACGTTTTCAGACAAACGTGCTACCTCCATCATAGCACGCGTCCAGCAGCTTTTAAGCTCACCACACTTCCATTTTCCAAATGGATATGCTCCCAACAGCCACACTAGGGTGTGGGCTAGGCACGACAACAACACGCGGTGTGAGAAACATAGTTCAAGACGTCGATATTCCGTCGGCCCGGAAAGAGGCAGAGAGCCATCCCACGGTAGGGGAGCAGCGGAATTTTCTGAGCTCCTCACATGAGGAGCTCAATATCTCACCCGAAACATGACTTCGGAAACATTCGTTCGCGCAACCCGGCCAAACCTTCCAATGCGGGGTGGTTCAAAAACAAACCTACCAGTAAAACAATAATGGTATCCGGTGGTTGCTAACGTGAGGACCTCAGCCGACCAGATAATATTGAGCCAAACAGTGGTACCCCTACGGTGGGATTGCTCCAGACTAATGCAGGGGAAAATATGAGGTGAGGTTGTGGGTCAATCCCGATGATCTACACGATCTACCTTGTTTCAGCACAGGTTTGTCTTGACCCGGTGGTTTTTTTTCGGTAATCGCCATGGCGACTCCATGACGACTCCATGGCGACTCCATGGCGACTCCATGGCTATTCCATGGCTATTCCATGGCGACTTCATGGTGTGTCCATGGTGTTTCCATGGCGACTCCATGGTGTGTCCATGGGCATTTCATGGCGACTCCATGGCGACTCCATGGCGACTCCATGACTACTTCCTGGCGGCTCCGACAGCACAAGTTGGTCTTGACTCCATGGTTAGTTTTTAGCAATCGCCATGGCGACTCCATGGTGTGTCCATGGCAATTCCGTATTATGTCCATGGTGTCCCGTGGCGACCCCATGGTGTGTCCATGGTGTGCCCATGGCGAACACATGGCGACTCCATGGCGTGTCCATGGCGTGTCCATGGCGACTTCATGGTGTATCTATGGTGTTTCTATGGCGACTCCGTGGCGACTCCATGGCGAGTCCATGGTGTGTCGATGGAGAGGCCACAGCAAATCCATGGCGACTTCATGACTACTGCATGGCCATTTCATGGCTATTCCATGGTGTGTCCATGGTGTGTCCATGGCGACTCTATGATGCCTTCCACATCATGGTGTGTCCATGGCATGTCCATGGGGAATCCATGGCGACTCCATGGCTACTCCGTGGTGTGTCCATGGCAACTTCGTGGGTTGTCCATGTGGGCTTCATTGGGACTCCATGACGTTTCCATGGTGTTTCCATGGCGTCTCCATCGCGACTCCATAGTGTGCTTATGACCTCTCCGTGGGGCGTCCATGGTGTGTCCATGGTGCGTTCATGACGACTCCATGGCGACTCCATGGCGACCTCGTAGTGTGTCCTTGGAGAGACAATGGCAACTCCATATCGACATATCGACCCCGTGGTGTGTCCATGGAGAGACCATGGCAACTCCATGGAGTCGCCATGGATATTCCATGGCGTCTCCACGGGGGGTCCATGGCGACTCAGCAATCGCCATGGCGACTCCATGGAGGCACTATGGAGGCATCGTCGTGTCGCCATGGCGCTTTCACCTACCCAGGGCGGCGTATGAAGCCAGCCATGGCGCCTCCGTGGCGGTCATAGGGTAAACCTTGAAAGAATGTTGTTCTACGTCTTACGTATGTCTAACATCGTCTGAACAATGCCCACTGATACATGTCGCCATACTTTTGAAGGTTGTACATAATAAGCGTTGTAAAGTACAACGTGTGGTATTTTACAGTGCGTATCAAGAAGAATATATATAAAACCCTATATGTATTTTTTTACAATTAAACCAACATAATCCTGGGCGAACCCCAATGAGTCTTTAATCTACACTTTCATCATTTATTACATAACGAGACAGAGGTTTCACGTGTTCTCGGGGTATGGATGTGCCTTCGCCATGGACCTTTGAAAAACCCACAACGGCTCCATGTAGACACCATGGAGGCGCCATGGCTGGCTTAAGACGCCATGGCGCCGCCGTAAAGAGCTGAAAGCGCCATGGCGGCACCACGGCGCCTCCATGGTGCCATCATGGTGGGTTCAGAGCGCCTTGACGACTTCATGGTGCCGCCATGGCAATTTGAGACCGCCATGGCGCCTCCGAGGTGGATTGAGAGCGCCACAGAGTCGCCATGGCGCCCCCGGTGGTGAGCCTGCGGTGCCGCAAGTCGCCATGGCGCTTGGATCAAGCCACGGCGGCTCCATGGCGGTACCATGGAGTCGATATGGCTGGCTTAAGACGGCATGGCGCCGCCGTGGAGACTCTCCATAGCGGCGCCATGGAGGCGCCATGGCTAGCTTAATACGCCATGGCAACACCACGGGGCCTCCGTCGTGCCCCCATTGCGGGGTCAGAGGACCACGGAGTCGACATGACGCCGCCATGGTGGGCCGTATGCGCCAAGGCGTCACCACGGTGCCTCTGTAGTGTCGCCATGGAGTCGTCATAGCCCTAGAAGGCGCCATGGCTTGCTTAAGACGCCATGTCGTCGCCGTGGAGACTCCACGGCGCCGCCATGGGGAGCTGAAAGTGCAATGGCGACACCACGGCGCCTCCGTCGTGCCGCCATGGCGGGTTGAGATCACCACGGAGTCGCCATGGTGCCGCCGTGGTGACTCCACCGTGCCGCCATGTCGGGCTCCATACGCCCTGGCGGCACCACGGCTGCTCCATGGCGTCGTCATCGAGTCACCATGGCGCTAGCAAGCAGCCACGGCGGCTCCATGGCGGCACCACGGAGGTGCCATGGCTGGCTTCATACACCATGGCGGCAACGTGGAGTCACCATGGCACCGCCATGGGTAGCTGAAAGCGCCATGGCGGCACCACGGCGCCTCCATGGCGTCGCCATGGCGGGTTAAGAGCACCACGGAGGCGCCATGGCCACACCACGGCACCTCCATGGCGCCACCATGGGGTCGCCATGGCGATTGCTGAGTCGCCACGAACTCGCCATGGACACCCCGCGGAATTGTCATGGACACACTATAAACACACCATGGAATAGCCACGGATACGTCATGAACACCATGGAAGCACCATGGTGTGTCCATGGAGTCACCATAAAGTTTTCATGGGAACACCATGGCAACTCCGTGGACACACCATGTCCTCTCCATGGCCTCTCCATGGACTCTCCATGAAGTCACCATGGCAACACCGTGGACACTACATGGCCTCTCCATGGCCTCTTCATGGAGCCGCCATGGAATAGCCATGGACACACCATGGTGAGGTCATAGGCACACCACGGAGTCGCATGGACACCCCACGGATATGCCAATGACACGCAATGGACACACCATGGACACACCGTGGAGAGGCCATGGGCACACCATGGAGTCGCCACGGATCACCATGGTGTAACCATGGAGACGCCATGGAGTCGCCATGGAGTAGCCGTAGAGTAGCCATGGAGTCGCCATAGAGGCGCCATGGACACAGCCACAGAGAGGCCATGGGCACACCATGAAGTTGCCAGGGACACCCCACGAAGTTGCTATGGACACGCCATGTACACACCATGGAGTCGCCAGGGGCACACGATGGAGTTGCCATGTCCTCTCCATGGCCTCTCCATGGAGTCGCCATGGGGTCGCCATGGAGTTGCCATGGAGTCGCCTCGAGGTCACCATGGAGACGCGATGGGAACACCCTGGACACACCATGGAGTTGCCATGGCCTCTCCATAGACACACCATGAAGTCGCCGTCGAGTCGCCATAGAGTCGCTATAGACACTCCATGGAGTAGCCATGGAGTAGCCATGGACACACGATGGAGTAGCCGTGGAGTGGCTATGGTGTCACCATGGCGTAGTCATGGAGTCGCTATGGAGTAATCATTGCGCCGCTGTCAAGTAGATATGGCCACTCCGTGGCTAAGTGCAATACTAATGTGCAAAACAATGTCGGAGAATGTACATCACCCGTCAACCCTCCTGTTTTTGATTTGATTGTTTTATATCATCCCTGCTGATACTTTCCAGCTCAACTCGTAATATCATATCATACGTAGGAGGTGTTACCCTCGGCGGTCTTCTGGATAAGCCGTGGTCATAGGTGTCGTCCCTCCTCCCCCCCGCTATGTCCCTTCATTATTGTCATGCATAGTATTCAGCATTGTTAGCACTGGCCATCGATTGTTCACCGAAGTTTGCTAACTCACGCTCTCACGCTTGCCGCTAATCACTTCACGAAAAAAAAATAATTTCGAGTCGTGTATGTCTAAACTTGGCGAGACTTGACCCCACGAAATCGAATTTAGTGCGCACGAGGACAGCCTACCATGCCACCGGGGAATGCTCAGTGACAACCGTTCTTAGTCCAAGACCATGAACCTTCTCGCCTACTGCCTAATCGTATGTACATACTTCTCGCCCGACTGCTCGTAGGTGAGACAACGAGACAGCCCCTTGAACTGCAACTCCGTGACACAGCGTAGTGTGTAACCGTAACTTACTGATAGCAGTCTGTTCGATGATACATACTTATCGAATACCCTCCCTGGCGCTGGGTCAACCAACAAGTCTCGATAACACAAACACCGATCACGAAGAGCAACTTATATGTGCTAAACTCCTAAAAGAACATCGCGGTGTTTCTCCTAACACTCGTTTTGCCAATAGGTACGTAGCCTTCGTAAGAAGGTTCGCATGTTGGTTATCCGTTCAGAGATACTCAGCCGACAATTGTCCCGTATCAACCGACGCTCTCGTACGCTGGTACCTTACATCGATATTCTTGCTATTGGACGAACTCAATGGGTTTGGGGTCAAGTACAATCAAACACTCCAGAACTAGGCGACCCAAGACTGGGCACCAGGAAAACAACACTCCTCTCACGTTAGGGCTTCCTTCACTCCGTCGGTAGAAGCTGCGTACTCCTCCTCTCTGGTGGATAGGGGGACGCACGGCGTCCAAACAATCCACGACACATCCATGCCCTCGCGGCGGACAGCTACACCAGAGACCGAACGCCTATCGTCGGCCTTGTGGGCGTAGTCCGCGTTCACCTACATCTCCAAGTCTTGCTCCAACTGCACGTCCTCTATAGTTTACTGTACTTTCTGAACAACATGCCTAAATGAGCCGTAGCGTTCAGGTACTTGGTATTGTTTTATAGCCGCCTTAACGTATATCTCCTTAGGATCGCACGAAAACCGTGACATTGCCCGTACTACGTTGACAATGTCAGGACTAGTCAGATTCGCAATCCGCACTAGACCCCCCACCATTCGCAGTAACTCGCGTCCACCACAGGGTCTTCATCCTCATCACTCACGTGCCTGTGGTCCAACGACGGAGATGTGGGGATGGGGCTGGTTTTTGAGATACGGAAACGTTCGAAGACGTTTCGTTTAAACTGAGTTTGTCTAATCTCAAGCGTTCCCTTATCACGATCCCTCTTGTATTCGCTTCCCATGTAGCCCGTAACCTCGCCAAGATGGTTCGTCGGGAATCTCTTGTTGATACCGGTCACAACCGAATCCTTGCTTTATATGGTGGCTGCGATCTTGAGGCCATGTACGTGGACCACCTGTTACAGGGTTAAGCTGGGCACGCATCATTCATAATGTGGAGGAGACCCTGTCACCCTATGGGCTCGTAACAGGTTCCGTGATCATGTCCTGCAAAAACCTACCAGCCCGATCAGAAATATAGGGGCAGTTTGGAAGTAGCAAAACTTATTACAGTACGTATCGATACATTCCCAAAAACACATTTCCACCATTACCACACGCCAAAGTGTATACTTAATTAATACGTATATACTACCACCTGAGTGGGCGTCGATAGTGGCCTGGCCTTCGTACATCTAGACTCTCAGACCCCATAGCTGGTCCTTCCAGCTCACGATAAGGCCGGGGCAAGAAGTTGTGGTCCTTCGCGTGCACAAGCCACTGTGTTTTTATTTGCACGGAGGCTTGTACCCCCGGGGATCGCTCGTCATTACCCTCGTTTGTATGTCTACCAAACCTCAACCAAAAACCCGCTTGGATCCACAGTTATGCCCAGACAACCGCCGCGACATCCTCCTCAGCTGGGTGATCAGGGACAGGACAGCCACGTGATCCTCTAGGCGGTGGACCAAAGGTTGTCTACGTCAAACAAGACGGCGGAAAAAAAAACCGGCCAAATTCCTCCGTCAAAGAAAAGCCTTCCCCACTACGCACAAGATTTCGCACGCGTCGAAATACAAACGTAACAGGGGGATCACTGTTTCATAGGACTCCTGCCACGCCCTATGCCAACCAAGACTGAGAAGGGAAAACCCGGCCGAGTTTTTGTTGTCAAAGAAAACCTTTCGCAGCACGCACCAGATTCCACATGCGTCGCAAGCCAAATGCAACAAGAGCCGCGCTATACCAACCAAGACTGAGAGGGAAAAACCCGGCCACATTTACCCGTTTAGGGAAAAACCCTTTCAGCACGCCGAGTGCCCCGCAAAACCATCTCCACCCCACATCGCCCCCCCTCCTTCATATCGTCCGTCAACATCTCCCAACCCGGGTCAGCGCCTTTTGTTACTTCCTGCATGTGTTGATCGCGATTCTCCGCGAAATGCCCTGGCTTCCTACGCCTAAAGCGTCAAGAGCGCTGCGCGGGATACGGCCGAAACGAGGCTGGGCATGGGACTGGCTCATGGTAGATGGAATTAAGCCCTCGGCTTCGTGATAGACAGATAGATATTCACGACCCCATAGCAACAATAATACATTGTATATCGTAACTGACCACGGTACATCGTCGCATCGTTCTCTACAACCGGTTGACTAGAGAGGGGCCAGCCACGTGATAACCAAGACGGTGTACGCTGCCAACAACAAAACCAACTGCAAGGCAGACATCATGAACATAACGTTTACAATAAACATTAGGCCGATCACAACACAGTACGGAAGCAGCAAGCATGCAGAGCTTCGAGCACACATGTGTGCATAACACATATCCATGCAATAGCACGGCACACTATCCTCCCCAGTCGCTGGTCAGAGAGGGGCCAGTCACGCGATAACCAAGATGGTGTCCGCTACCGAAGACATCATGTGTACGGTTCTGACCAACACCGGGCAGACAGACGAGCACGAGCAGCGAGAAGATGTGGCACGAGCAACAGGTATCCTTGCACGCGGTGACCAAACACATATTTTTTAAACCATATATGCTTTCCTGCCCACGACCAGCGACAATATTATCCACGCGCAATCGAGCATACCGGTATACCAGGTATATCCAAGCACGTACAGGGCACCTATGCAGTACACGATACATAAAACACACTAGTAAGTACATATACACCAGTCGGTGTTACTTGCTACCCATACATATAATATGCGAGTTACTAGCGTCCAGCGTGCATCCAAATGTGTCCATATCGTCTACGTCGTATACACAGGCATGGCAAGCATTCGACGAGGAGCGGCGGTAATAACTTGTGCGACCAGCATATGATGTGAGGAGCGTAGCTACTCTCATGACAATATACTTATATTATAGATGCGGAGAGTGTATGAGAGACTTCACCAACACCTACACTACATGTGCACGCCTGTGAGAGATCCCCGAGCACGTATTCGCGAGAGGCGTATGCACGCATACGAGCTTAACTACTGTAGTGACGACGAGGATCTGCACATGCATGAACATGCCACGGGGAGAGGGCAGAATAATGTAAAAGTCAAGCATATGATGGGAGGAGCGTAACTACTGTCATGGCAAGGTATAATAGACGTGGAGTTTGCATGAGAGACTTCACCACACCCACACTACATGTGCATGCCTGTGAGCGATCGTCGAGCACGCATAAGCGTATAGTGCACGCACGTACTACGGTAACGACGAGCATCTAGACATGCATGAACATGCCACGGGGAGCGGCGATAAGAATCTAAAAGACAAGCATATGGTGTGAGGAGCGTTACTACTTTCATGATAAGATATAGCACTCGCAAACAATCAGTTGGGTGGTCGAGGCCCTGCCCGAGGTAGAAACAGCTCTCGACCCTAGGGAAACGACTTCGACGGGCGGCTCCAACGAAAACATGCTGGGCGAAGAAACGGATGCGACGAAGCATATGCGGCAGTCCCATGCCACAGTTTCATGCGGCGACTTGTTCGCGGGATTGGCAATGATCGCCGTGTGATTCAGGGCGGCATTGGCCCAGTGCACCGCTTCCGCCCACAGGGATTTAGTCAACGGCAGTTAAACATGGGGAAATATTAAAGGTGCGTGGATGCACGCGGCGAGTCCCGCGTTCTGGGTGGTACCTTACGCTCCGTCTATAACAACGTTCGGGTTTGAACCGTTGGCGCTGGTAAGTGTTTGTTTGGTGCAAAATTGTTGGAGCATTTCCCCAACTTCATCACCAAAGAACTCCCCCCCGTTGTAAGGTCTTACAACCGTTACTTTCGAGGGAACCCCGTCGGCGCGCGCGTCAGACAAAACGTTCCTAAGAACGCGTCACCTGGATCCGACTCATGCTTCAGAAACATTAACCAGGCGTCGCTTGAGTGGTCATCCTTCATTCGTATGACATAACACTTAGCCAACAAGGCAGGTGCTCTATTAGAGCCGCTCAAGTCAACCAAACCTCTCTCCAAGGTTTAGGTCGCGCGTGGTGTAGTGTTATTAGGGATTGACTTGCGGCACGCGTAGCCCTTTACCCTAAACCAACTTGCACAGGGTCTTAACTTTCCTGACAGTTCAACACCGAGTGATTCAGCGGTCTCTCTCAGTCGTAGTTCGTTCGATTGACCATGCACACAGTGTAAAACATCGATGTCTACATCAGTCTCGGTACAAGCGTTGGTCCCAGGGGCAAGCACGAGAAACGCCAAGGCAAAGTCACAACCACAATATACACAGCCCTGAGGGGGATTGGGGGTCAAAAGGGGGAACGAGAGCTTCTGTGGCGGAAAAAATACGACTCTGTCGACCGAGAGCTTCTGTGGCAAGTACTCACATGCTTCGATGCACCAACAAAGATGCTTGCAGTTATTCGCTAGTTCCACGACGGCATATGTGGGCTCGAGTTCGTACGGATGACGGCAAGCACTCATAATGATTTGGTCTCACGCAGATACCGCGACAAGGCTGCGTGCTGTCGCAGTTGCTGTCCAATGTGTCCTTTCGCTGTTGCGATACACGCCGTTCAAGTACGCTGCAGCGAGGACGAAGACATCGTAATGGACTTGGTCCTCTCGAGAATGATGTGGTGGTCGGGGAAGAGGTTTCATAAGTATGTGTGCGAAGGACCGTGTGGGATTGTCTCGACGTTGTCGAGCGCGCTTGCATATATGATGACGCGTGCTACGGTAGAGGTAGCAGTTTTTGGCTGAATGGTTTTCTGAACGATCGGGCTCCTTAACCCAAATTCGTCGGACTTTCAATTTTGAGACGAATGATGTTTCAGAGTATACTTCGGACATGGGATTTCTCATTCGGTAGCATTTTTATTTTCTTCCAAAACCATTTTTTCGGTGAGGTATGATGCTCCTTAAGTGAGGAGCTCAGAAAAATCATGGTGCACCTCTATCGTAGCATGCGTCTGATGATTGTCATCGAGACTGTGTTCGCATCAAAAGGCCTCACGGTATCGGAACAGAAGGCGGAGACGATGCTGCCACGAACACGGGACCCGACATCCCCTGCTCGACCACTCGTGATCGAATCAGTTACCCAGAGGTATATAGACATATTACCCAGTTACTATGCCTCAGCGGCGTTATCCACGAAACGTCTGACCCGTCGCTTGAAATCGAGCGACGCATCCATCTCATGTGGGCATGCCTCAAACGGTTCGGCTCGGGAGTTGTACGGCGCGAAGACGACCCCACCTACTCTGAAAGTCCGGGTGTTGAAGAGCGAGGTGGTTGACCCCCTGCTGAAAGGATGTGTGACGTACTCGTAGACTCTCAGTGCGCAATTCTTCGCCACCGCAAACTTCTCCTCCGGGCCATTGGCTTCCAGCGCCGACAACCCACCGCCTACACCACCCTCTCGTATACGAAAGCTCTGCAGAAGACACGATGCGAGAGCATCGAAACGACGATCCGTACACAATGGCTCTACTTTCTGTGGGCCGTGACCCGAAAAAACAAGGGGCAATTACCCAGTCAGATCATGTTTTCGACGATGACTGGTGGGGACGGCCAGACACCGGATAGACAGTCAAATACTTGCCTCACGTGCCTAGTTGGAGACCTTAAGGTGTTTCGAGTCACCGTTGGGTCCATGGAACATTCATTTCTGTTGGTGTTTGCAGTTGAGACGGAGGTGTGAACCGCTTCAGCAAAGAAGGCGGGCAAGTGGTACCGGAGGGTCCTCGAACCAGCCGAACAGTTAATGGCAAAGCTGCCCAAAGATGAGACGGATTTGAGAAGAAAGTGTCTCGCATCCGTTGTGGGCGGTTCACAAGGGAATGGGAAGAGGGGGGGGGGCTACAGTCGTAGGGGAACCGAGGTTGGAAAAAGAAAGAACAAGGCAGCAGACCGGGCAGCATGATGCCAAGCCGACTAGTAGGTAGCATATGTCTAGGTTACTCGTACCGAAAATGTCTGCGGCCGACACTGGGTGTGCTGGATGCGGGGAGAAAGCACGGCAAGTTGCAATGCTTAGAACACACACATGGATTTAATTCAATACTCTAAAGTAGAGACATCAGTATTCTCGTGCCTGTCTCATGAAGATGTCTGACTGCCTTCTGACCCCCGCGATCATCCTAAACTGGGTCAAACTTTAAGCGTAGATTGTAATGAGGAGCCAGACGCCCGACGGAGCGAGGCTTCGTAGGTCGGGCGACTCTCCGTATCTAACGGTTGTCTGGGTGCAGGTGCCTGTGAGAAACTTCTGAGAACGTTCGGCCAGAGCGTGCGTTATTTAACGAACCATATATCCGTAACTACTGCTTATCTGGGTGCAGGTGCCTGTGATAACCTTCGGAGAACGTTCGGCCAGAAGGTGCGTACAAGGTACGCACAAGTTGTGTTGTGTGGATTGCCCTTTGTCCCTCATGCGCCACGAAAGCACCACTGATTTAGACATCGACGGTGTCCATGAAGATCATTTATTTGCACTTTTATCCTCCTCTGCTCGCGTCTAAATCCGTGTTGATTTGGTCTACAAGTAGTTTAATCGTGATAGGTTCTCTTCTAATGGTCAGCCTTGGGTGCAATGGCTTTGGAGTGCGAGTGGCCTATTATACCAGGTATAAGAAACAGTAGTGCAAGTGCATGCAGCAAGCAGTAGCTGTGCTCGTGGTTTTGCTGTCAGAGAACTCCACCAAGAACGATGTCCTCCGATAACGAAGCAGTAGAGTCTTCCAGTCACATAAAGTGATGCCGAGGGCTGACGGGGTAGAGATCACAGGGCTTTGTGGGTGGCGTTCTTGCTATATTCGTTAATAGTAGGCCGAGGAGCAAGGCTTCGATTTAAGCCTCATGTTCGTATTGAGGTATGTAATATTCGTGGGCCTGTACTACTGCTGTACTACCAAAGGACGCGACACCTGCTCCCGGCTAACATGATATACACCGGGTACAATAGTATATATTTGTACGCGCAAGTACCAATGGATTGGTGCGCGATCGAAGACGATCATGCGGAGTTTCATAGTCGATAGCAGAAGAGGGCAGTCGCGAGGACGCGAGCACGTGCCACTGGGAACGATAGTAGGCACAGGAGATCCGTGAATGTTACCACCAAGCAGCTCAACCGCGCAAGGGTGGAAGGCGTGCGGAGATTCTTTGAAGGGTATGTCAGTCAACTCGAAGGGCATACCCGAGAGGGAAACCAGTTGGTATTCTACAAGTAAGTACCTTATAGGGATGGATATGGAAGGGAAGAGGGCGTGCATTTCGCAGCTCATCAATGAAGAGGAAGGTAGATTGCTTGCGTGACGTTGGCCTCATCCGGAAGCGCTGGGCAGGGTGTTTTCATAGACTGTGTAAAGCCATGTCGCCGACCCTTGACTTAACTATCGTCAACGAGCTCAAGGTATGGCCCGCGTACATGCCACTGGACGACGTCCCGTTCAGGTACGATGTGGAGGAAGCGACACGGGCGATGTCGAAACGCAAGGCGGTTGGGCTGGACGACCTCCTGGTTGATATCCTGAAAATCGGCAAAGGAGATTCGGACACCCTACTTAGCTTCTACGATGCCATCGTCGCTGTGTGGAGGGGGGGGGGGGTCGTGCCGCAGCAGTGAAATGGTTCAACGATCAAAGCACTGCACAAGAATAAATATACGACGGAGTGTGGTAGTGACGTGGCATCTCCCTCGCTACGCACGCCGACAAAGTGCCCCTGAAAGTCATCGCGGGCCGCCTCAGCGACTGCTTCTAACGGGAATACATCTTACCGGAGGAGCAGTGTGGCGTTAGACCCCACCGCTCGACGGCCGTCATGATGTTCGTGATGCGACGCCTGCAAGAACTTGCAATGGAAGCGTACACCCCGCTGTTCATGCGTTTTATCGGTATTATCAAAGCCCTTTGACTGCGTGGACCGAACCTTCGTGTGGACTGTCCTATCTCGCTTTTGTGTGCCATCGAGAATGCTCACCGTCGTACGCCAGTTCCATGACGGTATGCGAGCATGCGTACGGTTGGACGATGGCGAGTGATCGGGTATGTTCGACGCGGAACAGGGTCTTCGGCAAGGGTGTGTGCTCGCGCTAGTGCTGTTCAACCCGTGTTTAACGGCGGCGCTGCGCGTGGTCGAGAAACGCTTCATCGCTGATGCGGCTATCCTAGACAGCATGGTGTAACTCCAACAAAACGACGGATAAGAGGGGGCAAGACACGGGCTAGCAAAACCGACGGGGGGTCTTGGAGGGGGGCGGATCAGGAATGCCACGATTCGGGAAATGCGGCACGTTGACGATGCGGGCATTGTATCGCGATCACCAGGAGGGTTGGAGAGGCGGTCGACGGTGATCGTGACTGCGTCTGAGGCATTCGGGCTTACGATCTCGGAGGCCAAGATGGAGATCATATGCCCGCAAACCAAATATAGCAGGGCTTGTCATGGGTCGTTTGTCCGGGCCGGGCCGGGCCAGGCCGGGCGGAGACGTTTGAAAACGTGATGGGCCGGGCCGGGCCGGGCCGCCAACATTTGAAAATGTGGTGGGCTGGGTCGGGTCGCGGCCCATCCCTTGAAAATATGATGAGCCGGGCCGGGCCGGGCCGTGGCCCATCCTCTGAAAATCGGATGGGCCGGGCCGGGCCGCAGCCCATCCTTTCGAAATTTGATGGGCCGGGCCGGGCCGAGGCCCATGAGATGTGGGCTCTTCATGGGCCGCTCCACCAGGCCCATGAAGCGGCCCATGTGTTTTCACGGGCTGGCCCGGACCGCTGCCCATGATATATGGTGTGCTATCGGTACTGCTACTACGGCCTCCACTGTGCCCATGAGCTGGTCCACGTGTTTTGACGGGCCCGCCCAGGCCGCGACCTATGACGTGTGGTGTAATACTGCTACAGCTACGAATTTTTGGGTGTACTTGGGTTGCTGTCCGCCAAAAACAGCTACGTTCATACGATGCATCCCTGGCAAATCGCCTCGGGTACTATGATGCCTTGAACAAATGTCGGATGAAAACCTTGGTACCGTAGTGGGTGTACGGACGACACTTATCGTCGTCTCCGCGATGCAGGCAGCATGACGCTCTTGCCCTGCTTCGTCCCGCGGCAGCTGAATGTATTGCAGCAGTAGTACCGAGTGTTGCAGCAGCATGTACTTTCGCAGCAGTACCGGGTATTGCAGCAGCATGTTGTATCGCAGCAGCAGTACCGGGTGTTGCAGCAGCACGTGCTGCTGCTGTTGCTGCTGCTGCGGGTGTTTTGCAGCAGCACGAGGAGGTGGTGGTCCACAGTCGGGACGGAAGCCATTGGACAAAGTCGTTAATGGAGCAGAATTGTGTGAGTACTCGTAGTGGGTACTGGTTAGGCGTGTCTCATGGGCCGAAAACAGATGTCCCTCCAAACCCAGACGGGAAAATACGAAAATTCAACGAAAAATCAACAATTAATTGTACCAAACTCACGTCAGCGTACACTTATGCACCTTTTAGTACGGGACAACACATGGGCCGGGCCATGGGCCGGCCCGTCAAATTCACGGGCCGGCCCATGAAAATTGTCCGGCCGGCTCATATAGAGCCCCCGTGTCTCATGGGCCTCGCTGCCGTGTGATGGGCCAGGCCGGGCCGGACCGAGATTTCTGGAAAAACGATGGGCCAGGCCGGGCAGGGCCGTGAATGTTTGAAAATGTGATGGGCGGGGCCGGGCCGCGGCCCACGCTCTGAAAATTTGGTGGGCCGGGCCGGGCCGGGTCGCGGCCCATACTCTGAAAGTTTGACGGGCCGGGCCGGGTCGCCGCCCACCAAACTAAAATTTGATGGGCCGGGCCGGGCCATCAGCGTCGGCCCAATACCGGGCCGGCCCATCAGCGTCGGCCCATGACAAGCCCTGAAATATACGGGGGATATGTTTCTGAATGTCACTGCAGCCGGCCAGATGTACAAACATACGGTCGACTTTACGTACTTGGATGGGACAAACAGCGCGGTCGACTTTACGTACTTGGATGGGACAAACAGCGCGTACCGGGGTCTCAGTGTCGAGGTAAGTCGCCGACTCCACAGGGCATGAGCGGTGCTTCGGGCAGTATTACATGGAAGCATATGACCGCCCGGGTGTGCGCCTTGAGTTTGGACGTGCAGGTGCTGATAGCCGAGGTACTCGAGACGATGCTGTACGGGTGCGTTGCGTGGGTCCCGAAACCAGCTGCTTACGTCAGGCTACGGAAGGTCCATCGCCGTAATCTCCTTCCATGTCTCGACTGGAGGAAACGGAAGCGCGAAGACCACACTCTATTCTACGCCCGCGCTCTTGCTAAGGCAGACACCGAAGGCATTGAAGCGATGGTGCGCAGAAGAAGGATGGTGTTTGCTGGTTTCGTGGCGCGCATGGGAGAGGAGCGCTGCCGAGGGAGGTGATGTTTGGATAGATTGTCGGGGGGTAAGGGCTACTCCTTTGGACAGGAGAAGGTTTGGGTGGGGTGCCTCGGGAATGATCTTACGGCGTTCGGCATCAGCTCCGAGGGGTGGCGCGAGGCAGCACCGGAAACCGGCAGGTGGGTTCGTGGAGGGGGCGGAGGACAGGGTCTGAAAGCAGCACTGTGCATAACTTGTCTTCGTCATCACAGTATTCCTTGGGCACTGACGTGACATGCCGCGGCATGCCGCTGACCATTCCGCAGAATACCGAGGCATTCCGCAGCATGCCGCGGCAGCTCGCGACATTCACCACGACATGCCGCGGAACTACTGCTGCGGCAAGGCCCACGGTAAGTCCCACGGCAAGGTCCGCGGCATGTCCCGGTAAGGCCAGCGGTCATTCACAACACGCCACGGTAAGCACCACGGCAACAACCGCGGTAAGCACCGCGGCAAGCCCCCCGGCAAGCCCTCCAGCAATTCCGCGGAAAAGCCCCACGGACATACCCGCAATGTTTACCGCGGAAGGTACCAAGACAAGCACCGCGACAAGACCCGTGGAACAATCCACGGAAAGCCCCCCGGAAAGACTCGCGGAAAGACGCGCGGAAAAACCCGATGGGAATAGGGTGCCGATGGGCCTCCAGCGGCTCCTTAGGAGGGCTGATTGTACTTCTGCACTTTGTGGGTGGAAACACAGGGTGCCAAAAGGGATGGGCCCACTGCCGGGTCAAAGTACCAAGGAAAAGGGTGCCATGTGGTAAAGCCGTGGGGATCGCAGCGGGTGATGCTGCGGGACCTGCTGTGGGACTTGCCGTGAGCCTTTCCGCGGATCGTTTCGCGGATATTTCCACGGGTGTCCCCGCGAGTTTAGCCGCGGTGCCTGCCGCTGTGCCTACCGCGGATCTTACTGCGATTCCGGCCGCGGGTCGTTCCGCGGTACGTGCCACGGGTGTTGCCGCGAGTCTTGTCGCGGGTCCCGCTGCTGTAATTGCCTCGGGTGTTGCCGCGGTACTTGCCCCGGGTCGTGTCGTGGTCTTTGCCGTAGGGCTTGCCGTTGACATTTCCGCGGACCTTGCCGTGGGCAACTGTGACACGTCCCGCGGCAGATAGTAAGCCCGCCGCATAACGCGGCAGAACGCGGAATGCCGTGGTCAATGCCACGACAAAGGCATACACTGTGCAGCGGCCTGCCCAAAACACTGACCACTGGATATGGTCATAGTCGTCACGACGCGTGTCTTTCCAGTACTGAAGTAGTGAGCGTAGGACCGCCCGTACTTCCTCGCCTTCTGTATGCCTCCTTTGCCTGCTTTTCGTTTTCCGCTTTTTTCCTTGTTCGTTTAGTTTGATTTCTCTTTGTTCTCTCTCTGGTTCCTGATTCGTAGTTCTTTCGTTTTTTTTTCATATCTTGAACTTGCGTGCGTGCGCATTCCAATTTCATAGCTCGTAGCTCTCCCTGTTGATGGGCTTTTCTGTTGTTTTGTTTTGCTTTTTAGAGCTACTTGCGAGTCTGTGTATCAGTTCGTGTTCTTATTATTTCGTATTGCTTTGTGTATTATCTCGGGTTATCATGCTTCCCTGTTTTTTTCATTTTCTACTGTTTTCTATGTTTTTTTTTTTTTTTATTTTTTTTTTTTTTTATCCCTACTTTTTTCCTTGTTCCTTTGGATTGGTTTTACTTTCTCTTGTTTGATGTTGCTACTCGTACAGCAGTTATGATGTGTATATCGTACTGCTTTGTGTGTACTTTTTTGTATTTTGTGCCATGAGGCGGGGGTGGCCGGAACAACAGTATTGTTTCGACACCTCAAATAAGAAAGGATCACAATGGAAAACAAAACGGAGCCCTGTGATCATAGGAAGATTTAGGGGAAGACAACTTATTTGTACTATTTCCCATTTTTTGTCACTTGGTTTTAGAGGACGCCCGCCCCCTCCTGTCGCGCCGCTGGATAGGGGGTGTTTCTAAAGCTAAGTGATCCAAAAATGGAACAATTAGAAAATAAAACAAAAACTGGTAAATCGTCCGGGATCACAGCGCTCCGATCTGTTCTCCATTCTGGCCGTTTTTTATGTGAGGTGTCGAAAAACGACTACTCGTAAGACTGTTCCGGTCGTCCTCGCCCGTGGAATAATATTTTATTATATCGTACATATTACTACGACGAGCAGTTTTCAGAAATTGTGAATGTTTTTTTCAACAAGTCCTCTGGGGTCTGGGGTCTGGGTAAAGGAAAATGGAGAATTGGCCCTATACCCCGGTGCCTTATCAAAAATACGAATCTTTACGTATATACGTCGTATGGTAAGATGTACTGCTATTTGTATACTGGCTTCTGCTGTATACGTAATGTAAATCTTTAGATTCGGTTTGGGGCCTCAACAAATAAATGTTTGTTTTTCTAGTTTTTTGTGTTGTGTCTTCCTCCTCTTTCCAACTTATTCGTACTCACTCGTATTGCTGCTGTACCTGAAGCTTGCAGTACACGCCTTCGGTTACTGCGCCAATATCTTTTATGATCCGTTCATGATATACAATACATACCAGCCTGCCCCGGTGGCAGTTAAGCACACATACATAAACACTTCCAAGGTTGAGGTTGAACTTGAAATAATGATGCGTGTCGAGCAAGGGTATGCGCGGATCTGAATCCCAGATACCCCACTACCCCCCCCACCTATATTGGAGGGAAGAACCGGACCGTTGTGATCCCAGAAAACAATAAGACAACTTTTTTATTAATTACCCCCCCTCCCCGACCAGCGAAAAAAAAATAGGGGGGGTCTCTAAAACCAAGTTAAAAAAAGGGAACGAAAAACGAAAAAAAAAATGGTGTTTCGCTCATTTCGTCCTGTGATCACAGCGATCCGGTTTGTTTTTCATTCTGACCTTCCTACAAGTGTGGTGTCGTTTTCTATTTTTTTTTTACACCGGCTACTGGGTTCGAGCCTCGCGTTATGGAAATTTTATTCTCAAATGACACCAACTAGCTACGACCTGTCGAGAGCCCATCAATGCGTGTGGGTATAGGCACAATTCGATGAGACAGAGCCGGAAGAAAGTTCTGGAATCTTCTCGCGGTAAAACGCAAGGCACGTACAAGGAAGGAGAAGAGCCTATGATACCGGTACTATTCAATAGCCACCCCGGATCTGAGGTGCGACTAAAGAGGGAGAGAGAAAATAGGGGCGAAGATAATGGACGGAACGTCAATGTCCTTGAGCAAAAAAAGAAAAAGAAAAAAAACTATCGCACGATAATAAACAAACAACAAACAAACGTGCAATACCGACCGGTCAACGGCAGATCGTGAACAAAAACCTGAGAAGTGACAAGCCCGGTGCCACTGGTACTCGGGTACTCTGGTATGTTGGCTGTTTTTGCCGGCGACGGGGCGGAAGCATATCCGCGGAGGAGGTGTTTCCACCCTTTCCTCCCATACTGTCTGAAAAGAACAACTCACTGTCGACAAGATACATACAAACGTATCATATCACATGTAATCCAATCAATGCATAAAGAGTAGTAGTATACATTCGACAAAAAGGGGGACACCCCCCAAATATCGTGACTAAAAGGGGGACACTGGTTTATTACTAGGCATACGCCCTCCAACAGGAAACTCCGAACTATTAAAACCTAACCTGAGCACGGCTTAGAACCGTATAAAATAGTATTACTAGTGGAGTATTCTTCGTTGCTGTGATACACACGCCGTGCTCATACGCGTCACAGTGAGGACCCAGACATCTTGAGGGACCTGGTTCGCCTCGAAGAGGGACTCGGGGGGGGAGCGGAGTGAAGGAGGACCCACTAGCACGTGCACGGAGAGCAATATGGGGTATGCTGTACGCCGACGATGCAGGTATTGTGTCTAAATCGGCGGAAGGGCTTGCGAAGATGAATACCGTTATTGTGAGCGTTTTCGAAGCAGCAGCTGGTCTCACCGTATCCGAAAAGAAAACGGAGACTGTGTGCTGCTGCGGACACCAAACCAGACACTCCGGACCTCACCGCTCGTCATCGAAGCAGCGGGCCAGAGGTATAAACAGACGATGCCGTTTTTGTGCCTTGGTGGTCTTGTCGTCGCAGGCGCGGACATTACGCCAAGCATCAAACGACACATCCGACTCGCATGGGCATGTTACAATCGGTTCAAGCGGGAGCTGTACGATATGGAGGATGCCCCATTCACTCTAAAGGTGAGCATGCTAAAGGCCGAGGTGATTGATGGAGACACTGCTGTACGACGGGTGTGTGACGTGGACCCTTGGCCAGGACCACTTCACTGAGCTCCGAACGGCACACCGCAACTTCCTCCTACGGATCATTGGTTTCCAGCGCATTGGTTTCCAGCGCATGGGTTTCCAGCGCCGATAACGCACCGACCATCTCATGTCGTACGCCAAGGCTCTCAAGAAGGCACAATGCGAGAGCATTGATTGAGACGACCATCCGCAAACGACGCTTCCTAATTGCGGGGGCCGTACAGCGCACGACCAATGAGCGGCTGACCCGGCGGTTGATGTTTGGGACGATCGTCGGTGGGACGAACACGGGGCCTGGCCGACCAGAAAATAATTGGGCCCAATGTCTAGCAGATGACCTCAGGGTTTTTCGAGCGACAGAGGGCTCCACAGAAAGCTCCCCTTTACTATTCGGAGCAGAGACGTAACTCTGGCAGAGGGCGGCTAAGAAGAGTGGGGTGTGGTATCGGGGGGTCGTTGAGGCGGCAGACCATTTCATAGCGAGGTGGCACAGGGCCGAAGCGGAGAGGAGCCGGCTACGGCATGCCGCTGAGGACGCCTAGAGAGGCGACAAGGAGGGCAGGGGCGGCTGTACTGATACAGCTGTCGACGAATGCAAAAACGAAGTGAATGGTAGATCGGGCGGCAAGGTATCGGTTCGACTAGCCGTTGAATTATATGATTATGTTATTTATTTATTTTGTTTGTTTGTTTCTTGTTGAGTTCTTCACTGGGGGGGCGCGGCAGAGGTACGAGTAGCACCGGCTCTTGACACCGCCATTGATGAGAGTAGGAAGGGGATGGCAGAAGGTGTGACATGGTCCCCGTCGTATCGGTTTTGTAGCAGAGACGGGAACTTATTCTTATCATCGCCTTGAGAACGATTTTACTCTTTTCCTCTCTTCTACTGTAGTAGTGTTTTCTTTCTTACGTTTTGCATTGTTTCTCCCTTTGTTACCGCCCTATGCCGGGGTCTTCCTCTTCTTCGTGTTGCTTCGTCCGTGCAGCAGATATCTGTTCCTCTTGCGCGCGTATGCTTTTCTTCTACGAGGGGCGCTTCTGTCTCCCTGCAAGCTCCCTGCATCATTTGTTTTCTGTTTAATCGGTTTAATGTCAGCATTTTTTTTTTTTTTTTTTTTCCATCCCCAAGCCATCCCATTTATTATCTTCGCCCTTCCTTTCTCTCTCCTTCCTAGTCGTAACTCAGATCCGGGGTCACAAAGTAGGATCTTCTCCCTCCTCCCCCACTACGGTTCTTGCCTTGCATTTTTATCGCGAGAAGATTTCAGCACTTTCTTCCCTCGTCGACTTGCGTCGGATTCCGCCTACCCACGCCACGAAGGCGCTCTCAGCAATTGGTTCCTTTTTATTTTTTGAAATAAAGACAAAATCTCTCACCACGGTGAGATTCGATCCTGGGTACCAATGATAGTAGTCTTTGAAGCTGACCACTACTCTACCGGGGCGACCGGCGATCATTATATTTGTTTATTGTATTTTTTTTCTTATTTTTCGGTTCGGCTCGTGTCGTTGTGTTCTCGTACCCGGTACGTTAGCATCTCACTTGCTTTACCCATGAATTTGCGTTTATTTTGTTTTGGTTTTTCTCTGTTTCACAGTCTGTGACCACAGAATTCATATCTCTCTAGGATTAGTAATCAGGACCCAGACACTGGTTGTACTGGTGTGATTGGGTAGAAATATCGACAACACACACAGTGTGACCCCACACCATTGAAGAACCTCGAGCATAGATATATAGGATAGCACAGAGGATAGTATAGGATAGTGTAGAGGATAGGATTTCTTGTAGCGCTCGCCGCTGAGCATGATTGTACTTAGTAATCCTAATATTTTCTTAGCGTCCCCAACAAAGTGAGAATTATGTTTTTACTATACTAGCGGTACGGCCACGGCTCCGCCCTTGGCGCTAGCTTTACGTTGCCCATATTAGCATGTAAGTTACTGGTGTGGTACATAGTACTCGTTCTACTATATATAGTATTCTATTTCTTATTCGTGGGCCTGCACTGCTGCTGCTGCTGCTGCTGCTGCTGCTCACAAAATATATAGCACTCCGGTACACGACACCTAATAAGAAGTAGCAGGAAATATGGTCCAGGCTGTACTTCTTATTTGAAGAGAGATAGTGATTTCTAGACAAATTTCATGATAAAACGACTCCCGGATTTCTTATGGCACTGTAAGGAACCCAGTGTAAGGGGACAGGGTATCCCTAGCCAGGTCAGCCTATGGAACGGGTACTCGTTGGTACTCACGTGTGTTGTTTGCTTAGAGAATACCATAACAGCACACTTAATCCCACCTAGCTTTCTGATTAGTCTGTTTCTTATTAAGAAACAGGAAATATGGTCCATGGTGGATTTCTTATTTGAAGAGAGGGTGATTCCTACACCGATTTCAAGATAAAACGACTCCCGAATTTCTTATTTTACTCTAAATCCCAGCTAGCTTTCTGATTAGTCTATTTCCTATTATTAATTAGGTGTTCCGTGCTGTATTATGGGGGGAGTCATCCCACGGTAGGGGAGCAGCCGAATTTTCTGAGCTCCTCACATGAGGAGCTCAATATCTCATCCGAAACATGACTTCGGAGACATTCGTTCGCGCAACCCGATCAAGCCTTCCTATGCGGTAGTCCAAAAACAAACGTACCAGTAAAATAATGATAGTATCCGGTGGTTACTCACTTGAGGAGCTCCGCCGGTCAGAAAATATTGAGCCAAACAGTGGTACCCCTACCGTGGGATTGCTCGGGGGGGGGATGACAGGCCCACACCGATGGCGTGGGGATGGAGCTTAGATGCGGCTTAGGACTTAAGTATTGAACGTAAAGAGGGCATATTGGGAAGAAGGAGGGAGCAAGGACAACAAATGGAGTATTGTGGATAAATCTTGGCGGGAAGCAGACATAGAAGGGTGTTAGACTGTACGCTTACGTAGGTTTCCTTGGTTTCCGTGGTCTTCTGCTTTTGGGAGTTTTATGAGTGATCAACGCTGAAGATCATGCTGCACATTGTCGGATGGCAAAGATAATAATAATTAAAATGAATAACATCAATTCTTGTTTTTTATTTGTATTTTTAATAACCATTAAAATCGTAAGTTCTTAATGTTATAAATACCAAAAATAAGAATGCGCGGAGCACGAGGGGTATTCAATAGTTTCCCCTCTCGCACTCTCGGTTTGAAAGTTCGCAACATCCCGTGCTAACGTCTGCGTCGTCTTGGCTTATTTACTCCGTGATTGGTGGAAAATGTTAATTTCGGGTAGTTACGTCATTCATTTTCCTACCTGCTCGCTTCGTTGAGAGTTTTGTTTGAGAGGAGCAAAACACACCAAAAAGACAAAGTTGTGTTTTTTCACAATCAAAGGCAAACAGCGTGTCCATTCTTATCAAACAAAATAATGAATGTTCAGACACACTGCTACCATTTTCATTCCCGAGCCCCCCCCCCCCCGTCTGGCTTATACGAGTACGTATCATGTTGTGTATGTATGTATGTGTACCAAGTGTTTACTGGTATATTATGTGTATGTCTTCCCTCCCCCCAAACCCTCACAACTCACATATCTCAAATCTCACCTCATCTCCCTTCGGTTTGGGATCTGCTCTGGTCACCGTCACTGCTGCTCTTCTTCCGTGGCATCCGCTCCGTCATCATCATCAGGCTTACCAGTTACGGGCAGAACAGCAAACACCAAAGTGTTTTCTGCTTCCCTCCTGGGCTGCGTTTGACACCCCGACATCGAGAGAGGGCCATCATGCCTTCGGCGTCTTCTTCAGCACTGTCTGCTCTCCTCGTGGCTGCCGCGGGCCTGTTTTGTCTCACGAAGCACGCTAACGCTGAGTGCGATCCCACCCTGTGAGTTTCTAATGTATGACGACAATGATATGACTGGCCCTGTTGCCATCCTCGTTGTTCTTGTTGTGTGTCGCTGATCTTGGTCTGGAAAGCAAGTACGGAGTATCAACGACAGCAGCAGCACCTACAACAGCAGTGTTGCTGCCAGGTATATAAACCGGGCACGAGCGATATATACTCCGGGCACAGCAGCAGCAGCAGCAGTAATGCAAGAGACATCGTATCTTTACGTATACAGCAGTACACCAAGTTTGTACCCACTGGTACAAGGTATACGAAGTATATGATGAGTAGTAGCAGCAGTTACTGGCTGAAGTTGAGGTCCCCTTTGATTGCTGATGTTGGACAAAGAAAATGACCATTTTCGTGTGCAGTCTTCTCGAGGTCCTGCAGCCTTGATCGAGGGTTGGTAGCATTTATTTGCATGCGCGATAATTGCACCACGATGATGGCGTTTGAGCGTGGATTCTATTAATAGCGCACGCTCTCTCCTACGAACACCACCGCGTCTTTATTGCGGCGTGTGTGCTATGTACGATAACGCAGGGAAGATCCCTAGGAGAGTATAATACCATGTATATCGTATATCAACGCAGCGTTGTCTTTCCCTCTCTCAAAACGGCTCCTCGTGATGCCGGGGTAAAAGTAAGGCAGCACGTAAGGAAGGGAAGGGAAGGGTGTTGTGTGTGTTTCTTCACACCAAACTGTTGTTCCTTGTACCCGCCGACATCCAGCACACCCACAACTACGTGTCGTCCGTGCCGATTCTCCATACTAAGACAAATTTAAGACTAAATTCAAGACCTGTGGTCACAAAACCATGACACAGAGACACGACGACAGCAGCAGTATAATTATTGTAGTAAGCGGAGCAGACGATGTAATATGTACCATGCCATCGCACTTCTTGCAAGGGGTGATTCCAGGGTAGGCGAGGAGTAGCTCGCAGTTCGTAGTTCGCAATCAGTACTTTTGATACGTGCATACGAAGTAAATGTCATATCTTGCAACCTTTTGCATATTTCTCCTCTCTCTGCCTTGCGGACCACGCCGTTTCAGAAAGAAGGGTAGGGTTACGAGTCGTAGTCAGTCAGGGTTACCGGTTAACGGTATATCATACCGGTATGCTATCCGTGCTGCCAAACAAAGCACGGGGAGAGAATGCGCACCGACCAGTAGAAGAGCCTCTCCACCGTTTCGACGGGGTGTACAATTGTAGTATGTACTCAGACGCATGGTATTACATACATACCGAGAAATGTACAGGTTAAGGCTTCGACCAGACAAGATGTGGCGTTGGCTAATCTGTCCATGTGTATCGCCCCATCCATGATGTAAAAAAAGGCTGATGACTATGTGTACAGCAAGCAGTAATAAACCAAAAATTCTTCGTAATGGATCGATCAAGGATCGATGTAGTTTGTATTAACCCTTATAGGACTGGAGTCCCGTTTTGGGGACAAATTACTTAGAATTAGAGTGCTTTGTCCCCAAAACGGGTCTGCAGTCCTAAAAGGGTTAAGCACGCGTAAGACCTTCTTCCTGCGTCTTTCTACATATATATAGATAGATAGATAGATAGATAGCAATAATACATATTTCATACATGTATTCAGGTGCATTTATACCTCCACCTACTTGTTGCTGTCTGCTTGACGAGAGTAAAAGAGTAAACGCATAGAGTGACTCATCACTCATGCTGCAGTACAGATTTGGCAAGCACATCAAGGGGGTGCACTATGTTATTCTCGTACGTACTGCTTGCTTGTAGCAACACACGCGCTCGATAGATCAGCCCTGACTCCGTTCTATGAATATCATGGCACACGGTACGCAAGAAACTAAAGTGTCGGCGCAGATGGCGTTTTCACTTTCTTTTTATTTCCCATCCCATTTATTAGCACTTCTGTCTCCATCATTTAAATTGTCGACCTCGAAGTTAAGTCTGAACATCAGCTCCGACGTGGCCATTCAATACATACATGTCATACATATTATATACCAGGAATTTCGCCAAATGATGAGGTATATATTCTGTGCTGTACCGGTAGGTTATATACCTGGTATATGGTTGCTGAAAGTGTCCAGCCTCACTGAAAATCTGAATATCTCCACCAAGATCTTCAAATTTCGTTGAGACATCTTCCAAGATCTTCAAATTTTGTTGAAACATCTTCCACGATGATCAAATTTCGTTGAAACATCTATGATATGATACTCGTATCATATCATATATATATGTATATGTACAAGTTTGTGAACTGAGTTCAGAAGTTTTTTTTTTACAAAGATAATGACCCACTTTCCATAGACGGGTCGCTCGGAGTTAGCGCTCGACCGGTCGTCGAATGATACTGCGCAGCCCACAGGACCAGGCACAGACAGGACACAGACACACTCGTACTATAATAAATAGTGTATGCTGCATGCAGAACGCACACCCTGCAGCCCAAACAAGTTTTCCTGGCGAGTGCAATACGAGACGATATCCCAAGATAACTCGGGACAGATGCGTTCGTTCTCAGCAAGTCGGCTGTTTGCCTTTTAGCATTATTCAATAATAATAATAATAGGTTCGGACACCATCTCGCATTGTTTTCTTCACACTTTCAGTTTGTAGGGCCGCTCCTCCTGCTGTGTTTCTAATTTGCGGGGTATACCCAAACCCCCCGCCCCCCCTTTGAATCTTGTCACTTCGGGCTATATACACAATATATACGCATAACGCATAACAAACTTACTCCAAACTATTCATGAGAGACAGAGGTCCACATACTTGTCGGTGTGTTGTTGCTGTTGTCTTCACATGCGGAGGGCTCCAGACTATCTGTTTTTGACTGGCTTTGATCGCTTTGCGGACCCTTCGGGTTCCACTTTTATTTCAGTATACCTTTTTTGGGTAAGTTAGCCTGTGACCACGGGAATCGACCGTGTCAAGTGTTGGATTAGTACGGACAGATGAAGGTACTGGATAGAGAGACCGGCACGGTTTTTAATGTGAAGACAACAACAACAACACTTGTCGGTGTAATATTAGATAATGGCTGTTCTTCGTCGCACGGAAAATTATTAGTATTTTTATGTTGTTTTTGATGTTACGAGAAGTATTAAGCTGGTATTAATAGTATACGAGTATGATCACACGTATATAAATACGATACCTTTTTTTTGGTCGTACTCTTGACAAATTGTGTGTTGTGTTATTTTGTCTCGTTTTTCATGATTACTTTTGTTTTGTTCGTTTTGTTTCGCTGTATTGTTCTCCATCCCATTTACTATCTTCGCAGTTATGTTTCTCTCTTTTTTTTGTTCTTCCTTTTTTTCCATCCCATTTATTTTCTTCGCACTTCTGTCTTTCTCCCTCTCTAGTCGTAACTCAGAGCCGGGGTCACAAAGTAGGCTCCTCTCCCTCCTCCCCCACTACGTGCGGTTCTTGCCTTGCTTTTTATCGCGCAGAAGGTTCAGCCTTCCCAATGCTCGTCGATTTTCATCGAATTTTGCCAACTCATGCTCTCGCGCTTTCCGCTAGTCAAGATATTGTTTTGCGAGAAAAAGTTCCTACGAGCACGCACTCGGGGGGGGCTCGAACGCGCGTTCTTGCCTTTTAACAGGCTTCGTGGTTACCTGCTTGCCCACCGGGGCGAGCGGTCTCCTTTCTAGTAATATGCGTATTAATAGTCGGAACTCAGATCCGGGGTAAAGTAGGCTCTTCTCCTTCCTCCCCACTACTTGCCTTGAGTTTTATCGCGATAATATTTCAGCACTATTTTGCCTCGCGGACTCTCTTCAAATTGTGCCTGTTAATAGTGCCTACCCATGCTACAATAATAGACGCTCTCCTCGTCAGTTGGTTGTTGTTGGCGTCATTTGAGAATAAAAACTCCATATATACGACCGGAGATTCGAAGCCCTGACTTCAACCTTAGCATTCTTCGTGGTTACCTGCTAGACCACCGGGGCGACCGCCTATTATAGCAGTATATAAAGTTAACTTTTAGTTTTAGTTTTTGGCGTTGTGGACAACCCATGGCTGTGATGGTTGGCGTCTCCAGTGCGATGGCATGGCATTATTGCCATTGTCTACCCCCCTTACGGCATTACATTGTTTTACGTAGGCGTGGCGGACAAAACCATCGTGCTTGCCGTATCCGTTACGATGGTATGGCATTGCCATTGCCTACTCTCCGTACTGCTTTACAATGTAGAATCTCCCATGTCGGAGTTTTCTGGCCACGGAGCTCGTACCTCTATATGTGTATGCGCTCTTATCATTTTGCCGATTATTTCTACCCGTCGACATCCAGCACACGACACCCCAGTCAGTGTCCGTGCCGATTCGGCATCCTAGAGAGATGCAAGCAAGCTCTGTGGTCGTAAAACCATGACACATAGATACTCCTTGCTTGGTAGATTACAATTCAGCAATCAGAGTAGGCAACAATGCAATGCCATGTGTACCGGATACGACAGACACGACATACACATGCTAGCAATCCAGATGCGTTGAAAGGAAGAATTACCGACACGGACACTGACTGCGTATGTATATGCTGGGTGTCGACGGGTATGTACAAAAGAAAGAACGAACTTGAGAGAGACAGCAGTGAAGTTGACGACACAAATTGACGATTACGGCATTGATTGGCCTGGAGCATGTATGTGTGCCATCGACTTTCCAACAACTACACCTGGCTTGTATTTACCCCTGAACACCCACGACAACAAATAATTGTAATAATAATACGTATATCTCCGAAGCAGGTATAGCTCTCAACGCCTTAATCCCTTGCCGGCACATATATATGCGCAGCCTTGTATGCATAAATGATTTCCGTGGCCGCGTGGAAAAAGTTATCGTTTTGTTTCGTTTAGGATAGAAGGTCCAAACTTGGATCGCGTGCTGATCAACACATCTCCAACAACACCTCGATGGCAGCCTATCGACACATCTCCAACAACACCTCGAAGGCAGCCTATCGACACATCTCCAACAACACCTGGAAGGCAGCCTACTAAGCCTATATGGCGAATATATTTCACTGTCTTTGCCCTGGTGCTCTTATTGTCGGAACTTTGGGCCTGAGACTGTTGTTCTTACGAATGGATGGGTTCCGTGGTACACACCATACATACAGATATAACAGAGTAATAATACTGTGTATTCCAGTACATAGATGAACGTATTACCGGAAACATGGTATTCAGGACTAAATCTTGATTACTATGCCCCCCCCCCCCTAATAGTCGTGTCAGACAGCAAACAGAAGACCGACACTGTCTGACAATATTTAGAGTTGAGCAGGTGAAGGGACGACGACGTGGTGACTGGCGACACGAGTGTTGTTGTTATTGTTGTTGTTGTATATGCATATATATATCGTGCACTCTTACTTTCGTTTAATGAAAATGAACGATTTTGACATACAGCAGTTGTCGGGAGTAGGTCTGTTTTTTGTTTGTTTCCCATCCCATTCATTCATTGTCTTCGCCCCTTTTTCTCTCTCCGTTTTTGTAAGGCTTACATTGGGTGGGTGATTGGTTAACCTTTTACTGTTAATAGTAGTCCAACTGCCCAACACTGCCTTAATAAATGGCATCGATGGCAGGGCATGAGTTGTAGTGGCCGTGACTTCGAATCTCACGACCATCATGAAAGCTCTTCTATTTTATTTTTCGAATTTCCTCATGTCAAGGATCTGACAACACTTCTTCTGGATCCTCATAAATTCATAAATAGGAACCGCGTGTTGGTCACACGCGTCGACCCGTATATCCGATATGTTCCAGGGGTGGAGACTGTTATTAAGGCTATTATAGGTGGTGGGTTATTGATTTACCTATTACACGTACAGCCCAACTGACTAACGCCTTAACACCGTCCTAGGTCGTAACTTAAATCCGGGGTCACAAACCAGGCTTTCCCCCTCCTTCCCCACTACGGTGCGCACCTTGTTTGTATCGCGAGAAGCATACACCACTTACTTTCTTCCCTCGTCGTCTCGACGTCGAATTTTGCGTACGCACGCCAGGCGCTTTATGCAGTCGATTACCTGCAAAGTTAAACACCCACAATATGGCAGGGTTCGAAACCCTGTCCTTTGACCTTCAGAAATACCAGGTAGTAGTAGTTTTCGAGGCTAACCACTGTCAATAATAGATCGTGGAAGGTATTCCAATATAATACAGAAGGCGCCCGCTATTAAAAATACGGAACGCCAGTTTCGATTCGAGGCTCAAATTTTCTTATTTATTGGCCACCCATCAGTCAGTGCTGCCACAGTCCATAAACCTTCACAGGTTGATTTTTTAGCCCTTAAGAACTGGTCCCCCGAATTTGGGGACAGACTACTTGGACTTAGTGTGGGATATTTGTTTTCAGTTCCGAATGGGTTAACAGCTCCTCCACACCAGGACAAGGTCCTTGACGCAGATTGGCGCACCAAACGCAATCGGTCGATTTCTCCTCGCCAAGCAATGCCACCTTACAAGGGTGGTGGCTTGTTTTCAGAGGTCCTCACATACGGAGCTCAATATCTCACCCGAAACATGACTTACTCGTAGAATAAGTTTTGCTCGCCCTACCTGACCCATTTTGTTTTTTTTTATGCGCTGTACTCCAAGTCGTAAAACAAATATCCCCCCCTCCCTGTGGTTCGACGAAAATAGTAGTAGTACGTATGCCGAGCTTAAAAATAAGCTCTCGCGTGCAAGCGATGGGTTATTAAATGTTTGACTGGCGATTACAGTTTTTACGCCTACAAGTATGTCATCGGGACGTGAGCGACAAGGTCTGAGCATAAAATATTCATATTGCACGTCTTCACCCACAGTACGTACAAGCACTCGCACGAGGGACGGAGGCCTGAAAGGTTCACTCGCAGGCTGCAACAGAACAAAACAGGCAGTATACGCGTACATAGGGGCGAACAATAAATGATGTCTCAGATCACCTAGATATAAATACGCATATAATAGTTATATTAATAGTGTGGATGGGGGTAGATGAAATTAATTAATTAACTACTTGAGCTAGTGGGGATTAATTAATTTAGCGAAAGAGGGAGAAGAATATGTTGGAAGTATCACACTGTTACGGAGGACCAATTCATTACTGTTATTAACGGTAAAAATAGGTAACCATATACCGCTACTACTGTAGGTTTTTTGTGTTTACCGTAGGCCCCCTATTTCCTATGGTCCTGTGATGGTATCACGTACCAGGTATATACTACGGCTATAAAACGGTGCAGTACGTGCCAGTATGAGATCACGTGGCGTGTTACTGTAGCAACGGGAACGTTTCCGTAGAGAGTATCAGTACGTATGAGTAGACATTGGCTTCCTTTAACAGTCCCCCGAAATAATCGGTAGTAGTTGCTTCTGGTTGCTTACTTGTTTGTGTGTAACCAAACCGGTGAGAAAATACTGAGCCGCCACGTGCTCTACCCCCGCTGTGAAACGAGCCCTCCGGCCTCCCTCAACACTCACCACCGTCCCCATCCCACCCCCCACCCCCTCCCTGCAGGTTACCAGACGACGTCATCTCCTTCGCCTCCGGTTCCAACCGAATATACGTGGACTTTGGGTGCGTGACGATCGCAGACATTTTGGAATACCGAGGGTTAGACATCAACGGCACCCAGAGGGGGCCCGTGTTTCATTTCGATCCGGTGAGTACTAAACGGTGGTCCAGTGTTATTGACTAGGGTATCGCCCCGGGAAGCCGGAGACACTGTATATATAGGAAAGCATTGCCCTGCACCAGATAGATACCTTGAGTCAGTACAGCCTTTTTTTGGAAGGCTGGCACCGCCCGCTGCTCGTTTTTAGCTGAGTATCCCTGTCGGAACCACGGCAGACGCGTTTTAGGCGAACAACTTCCTTGGATTTTGGGGGGAAATCGTTTGCAAGACAGGTGTGTACAGTACCGGCCCGCTCATAAGAAACCAGAAAGCGGGCTTAGGCTGACTTTCTTACTTGAGAAGGGGGTGTGTCCCACATTAACTTCAGTATAATAGCTGTCGACTTTCCTATTTCCCCCGTAATGTTTAGGCGGAGTTTCTTGTGGGGCACTTTCTTATGAGAGGGCCGGAAGTGTATTAGAATAACAGCAGTAGCTATTAATACTATTAATAGTGTTTGATATCGCAACGACGGTTTCGAAATGTCGCACGAACACTCAGTTAATTTATCGATTTCTCGATTTTTTCGATAGAAATTTCGAAATTTCGAAGCCTGGACCGAGTGTGTTCTGCCTTGTGTTGTTAGATACCCCCTTTAGGACTGCAGTTCCGTTGTGGGCGTAAAACACTTGGAATTAGGGTCAGATTTAGGCTTGTGTACACTGTTTTGTAAAAATGGTACATAGCGTGTTTGTTTTTCGAGATCCTGACCAAAAATTTGGTAAAGTACGAACGAGTCGTATTGGAAAATCGGTACTCGCTCGTACCTTACCGATTGTTTTCTTAATCTACTGCTGCTGTAGAGCGTCTCGTGAAAAACCTAATGTTCTGCTCTTACACATATTATACGTACTGACGACATACAGGAAGCGCGTGGCGACACATTATACACATATTTCATGGTTCATAGAACGCACATTCGGAGTATTAACAGCAGTGCCGTAGGTGACTAGTTACTAACCAAGCCCCCTCCCTTTCTGGCTCCTTGACGTCCTCCATCTCGCATGGCCCCTTGTCTTGGCCCCACCCAGGTGACGAACTGGTACGCGGCAAATTACACCGGCGTCTACTACCTAGAATCGAGCATCCACATCAGAAACGGCGGCAAACTTAGCATAGACGGCTCGGAGAGCTCGGTGAACGAATGCGAGACTCTCCTAATGGTGAGTGAGCAGCCGAAAACACACACACGACGCGTGCTGCGATACAGAGCACGCGACAGACAGCAGTTCAGAATCTGGTGTTTTTGGTTATAAGGGTAAGGGTCGCGGCTTATTGTGATGTCAATGTTGGGCATGATAGGCTCTAAAAGGCTATCACACAGGAGAATGCGAACAAAGTGTATGGGTATACAGGCGTGTACGGAATGCTGCTGTACTACAGTCAGTAGTGTTTTCTCTCTTAATATGCGCACATTTCAAAGGGTTTCCGTTTGGCTATGAGGCGTTATAGTGGGACGTACATAAGTTACCAATATCATATACGGAATCCTGGCACCTTCCTCCGCCAGGAGATTTGCACTAACAGGACCAGACTGTGCTGCCTATATACACTGGGCAAGTACCTAGCCATAGAAACTGGTGAGCTAATTATGTGAATTATGCCACTTGTATAAGTTTTGTGTACGAGAATTCGTTTACATGTGCTCAATTAGGAAGTCTTCTTGTCCGAGTATACAAATATCTGGAATATACGAAGTTGTTTTGCAATATGGTGTTCAGATAGACGGCATGTGTGCTGAAAAGCATATATATATTATATAATATACATATGACCACATCACTTTGAAAGGTCAATGCAGGGGAAGTGGGGCACATGTGTCGAATCTGTCGTAGTCGAAGGTCTAGGAGTCTACTCACGCCATACACGACGACCGAACGTAGTCGTATGACCATGGACTCTGGCATCCCCACAATGCCGGGACGACGCACGTCGGGTTTTCAGTGGGGGTACATTTGCGCTCAATGCGTAGTACGCAGGCAGTAACCGTCGTGGTCTCGTTTCTGAACCGCGACAGGCGAGCAATAGCAGCACCTACCAGAACATCCGAGCCCACGGAGGCGACTTGGACATCAGGTTCACGAGTATCTTCTCGTGGGACCTGCTCGCTCAAGACTACGACCGCGACACGTCTGATGGACGAAGGTGCGTGTGTGCGTATCATATGTCTGTGTGTGTTTGTCTGTGTGTGCGTGCGAGTGTGTTTTCTTGACATTAGCTTTTTTTGGAGGCCAGGCATACATATGATACATCGACGAAGGCATTGAGAAAGCGCTCGTCAACCACCCAGATTGAGCAACCTGCAGAACGAGTAGCTAAGAAGAGGGCTTGATTTTGGGTCAGGCTGGATTTCATTTTGCACTAATTTATAATTCCAGCACGTCAAAAGGCCCGGAGGATCACAGAGCAGGCACTCTGCTCCCTTTTCCCCGCTGCCGTGTGCGTATCCACAGCCGGTACATCCATGTCAGGCCTCTGGCAGGCTACT
This sequence comes from Saccharina japonica, assembly GCA_008828725.1. Lineage (NCBI taxonomy): Eukaryota > Phaeophyceae > Laminariales > Laminariaceae > Saccharina > Saccharina japonica. The sequence goes on along the minus strand of MEHQ01001137.1, from coordinate 7,454 downwards.
GCCCACTCTGGCTGTCATGGCTCGTGCTCCGCAGCAGCATCTCCTTTCCTCCAAACAGCAGCGCAAGCAGTGGGCTGTGGCTCCACATATTTCACGTTTGTTTTCTTGCGCGCTTGCTCTCCTCCTGTTGTTGTTTTACCTAACAGTTACCTGAGCGCAGTGACGGAGAAGAACACCGGCCGAGACCTAGACTTGTGTCTCAACGACCCGAGGAGAAACGAGACAGGCTACAGCACCGGTGCCGCCAAGAATGACATGGGAGACTCCCGTATGGACCTCCTCCGGTCTGAGATCGCATGTGAGAGGAGGAAGGTTGGCGCTCACATCAATTAGAAAGGAGTACAGTACAGGACACCCTCGGGACACCGAATGAGAAACAGGAAATCAGGTCCAGGCTGGATTTCGTATTCGAGAGAGGGTGCTTTCTACACCAAGTTCAAGATAACGACTCCCGAATTATTCGTATTTTCCCATAAATCTCAGTCTGGGTTTCTTATAGTAGCCTATTTCTTATCAGGTGTCCCGTACTGTTTGTAAGTCGCCTATAACTGGCATTTGATATCACCCGGGGCGCAACGCCTCCACTCGATTGATCGTTTTCGGGTATTATCGTACTGTTGCACCGCCACCAGACCTCGGACACGATGCGGCAGAGTCGTACGGAATCGCGTACAAGGCCCGAGGCCTGTGCAAGGACCTCACCAACCTCGACATCTACGACGACGACAACGGGCTCGACTACGGCGTGAAAGGCGACATCCTGCGGTGCCATATTCACCACAACGTGAGACCCACCGCCTAAGAGGGCCAAATATCCTAATCCATTCAGAACTGAAAAACTTCCCCCCTACTAATTCCAAGTAGTTTGTCCCCAAATACGCGGGACCAGTTCTTCAGGGGTAAAGATACGGTTGTTGCTGTTGGGTTTTTCAACACAACAGCCCGTTTTGGACGGACCCCTTTTAAGGCAGTATATGTGAGGGATATCAGGGATAGCGACCATCACAATGGTAACTTTTTTTGGCGTTCATCAACGGTCTACTATATATAGCAGCGTGAGCGGCAAACAACAGAGTAGCACGGGTAGGACGATGTTGTCCCCGTGCCGTACAACTCTTTGCATTGCAACCATTGTAACTCGGGCACCAACCATTGTGTACTGTATCATATCATCCCCCAAATCACGCAGTGGCCGTTGTCGGAATCGTCAACTTGTTGCGTCGTCAATTTTCCTATTTGAAGTCTAGAGAGGGTTAACTCAGCACCAGCCATTTATTATTACGAGGGATCATAGTAAATAGGACCAAATGTTGTTAGTAAAAATAGGTAAACCTATAGGTTTTTGTGTGCACCGTTGGTCCTGTTTACTATGCCCCCCCGTAATAATAGTCCGTGGTCACAGGAGGACAGGCTAAAAACAGCTCTGGAGTAGAAGAACGCCTCCAGGAAAACTGAGAAAATAAGGAAAAACATGCTTGTTGCCTTATAGCCCCTTGTTGCTGCACTACGAGTATGTACATCGTTGTTGTGGGACAAATTCCTTGCTGTGGGCAATAGTTGCAGTGGGTTTTCAGACTACTGTAGGCATGCCTTAACCAATACAGAACTGAAAAAAGTATCCCACACTAATTCCAAGTAGTTTGTCTCCCAAACACGTGGGACCAGTTCTTCAGGGGTTAAGCTGTCGTTAAGAACTGCACCTATATGCGCTGTGTTTGGGACAAACGGATTGGAAGTACTGCTGTATTCATAGTGCGGGGTAGTTGTTGCGGCGTGTTTTCAGATTAGGCATACCTTAACCTGTCGTTTAGAACTGCATCTACGTTTTGGGGGGCGAGTGGCTTGGAATTGCTGCTGTGGGGTAGTGGTTGCGGCGGGTTTCAGATTAGACACGCGTGTACGACAGAGGGATTGATGTAGCACTCAATATTTCTATCCAACAATCGATATGAGACGACATCATTATCGAGCCTCAAAAGTACAAAATGGAGCCGTTGACACGTATTAGCTATTTCTGTAACTACAGCAGTGCTAGCCTTTACAGCCCCGTCACCCGCTTACCCCCGCGGGCGCTGCTGTACTGTGCGTAGTTAATCCTAACAAGGCTCGGTTGATATCCCTCCCCGTCTCATCAAAAGCCTGCATAGCCACGCCACGCGCTAAGCCTTGACAGGCACCGTAGTTCCTTCTAACAAGCTGGTTTGGCCCCTCTCTCCCCGCCGCGGTTCGCCGTGCCGGCACGCCTCTTTACATGCAGTGGTTCGGGCACTACTCGTGGGGACACGACGGGGGTAAGTGGCAGTACAACGAGGTCCATGACAACGAAGTTTACGGATTCGACCCCCACGACGACAGCGACAACGTGAAGATCATCGGGAACGAAGTCTACAACAACGGCAAGCACGGAATAAGTGAGTCGACCACACCGAAAGCCCCGGACCAGGCGGCATGGTTGGGACCAAGGCTAGGGAGTATATACGTACGGTTACGATAGGAAGGGTGTAAGAAATTTCACTGCCGGCGTCCACACGTCACACTCGCGCGAGTAGCTCTGTCGGCCTCATTCCAAAAACCGGAATAAGTGTAATGTTTCCGTTGGCGCAGAGTGAAATACTACCCTATGGCAGTGCGTGCACAAGCAAGGCGACACCGAAGAGTGAAGTGCATACATACAACGAACAAAGTATGGTAGCCGCTCTCGCGTGGCTCTGATTGCAGCTGAAAGTTGGCGATACGAAATACTACTTTACTGTTTGCGACTGTCGAAAACGGCAGATTGCGCGTTTACGATAGGATGGTCCCTTCTCCCGTCTTCACGCGTTCAAGTATCACCTCACGTGAACGAACGATGCGTGTCGAGGCTCTGTCTCTGTAAAGAGAGATGCAGAGGTGACACCGAGTGTCTGCGAAGAATACTTGTGATACAAAAAAAAAGATGTATTGACTCAACACCATACACATCAATATTGACTTTCGGGTGCAGGGCTGCTACTGCCTCTACCGCCCGTTAATGTTCGTAGAGCCCCATCTCCCATGGCACACACAAACCCCAACCCCCCCCCCTCCCCCCCCAAATTTCCTTTGTTTCTATATACGGCCGCTCGGTATTGCTCCTGCTGTCCGTTTGTGGTGCCTGTCGGATGACCTGCTACACGGCTGATCTCTATCAGTCGCGTCGAAGAGATGCACCGACATCACCATCAAGAAGAACGTGGTAAGTTGGCGTACGGCAAGGCCGGTATCTATACATACATACTGCTGGTGCTGTTGTTGTTTTTGCTGTCGATGATGCTATTTTCACGTTGTCGTGTGAACTACTTTTCAGTCCGTCATCACAACCAGAGGTATAATACGTACAGAGTAGTGGAAGAAAAACGCCAACCAGGAAAACAACCGACGGCACTGGCTCTATTTTCCACGACGTATTGTCTGTGACCAGCGGGCGAAAAGTATGATCTAGCGATATACTACTGTGTAGTCTATAGGGCTGGTGTGTTGGACAGCGTTGTGCCCGCCTTCTACTCTAGCCGCTTTGTCTTTGATGTCTATGTTTGTCAGTTTGTCTGCGTCGAAGGAACGCCTTTCATGTATCGCCCCAGCGGCAACCACTTGTGTCGTGCGCATATGTATCCTACATTTCGTGGATTGGATGTAGACCAGCGTCCCATATGACGTGATTTTATGGCGCGCAAGATAGCGCACCGCTGGAACGAACATTTTTTCTAAGCTGACTTTCACGACAATTGGAAGCGTGCGAGGGCCGAGCTATGAGTCGACGGAAATATTTCGGCCATGTCTTAAAGCTACGTAACCGTTTCGTTGCGCGTGCCCCTCTACAGCAGTGATTCTGGAGAAAGTCGTCTCCGAAATTAATCCAGAGGCGGTGTTATCTCGATTACAGTCCGTGCACACATTTTCAGGCAAATTCCAGGATGTGTGTACGACGTAAATACTTCCAAATACGATGCTTAAGAGTAGACAAGCAGGTCGCCGTGTCATGTCCGCCACGGTACACACGAGAATATTCGGAGTGCCTCGTCTCACCCCGCTCCCCTGCACCAAAAACACCTTTTGTTGTAGGTTTACAACAACGGGGACAATGGGATCATGCTCCACCGCTCCTGCGACCGCGCCATAGTGAGGGAAAACTACTCCTACGGTAACGGTGACGCCGGCCTGTCTCTCTACGAAAGTTCGGACTGCAAGGTTCTGAGGAACGTGTTCGAGGACAACGTATGTGAGTGAGGGTCGATTCGTTGCGGTGGTTTGTGATTCAGTAATGAACAAAACTAAAACACGCACATTTTCGCTGGTGCATGTAAATGTATACTTTTCATCGGTGTCAGTCGCAATCCGACCCGAAAGTTTCATTGCTGTTGCTTTGCGCTCTGTGTTCGGAATCGGTGTAAATGTTGGAGATATTTTCCTTCAGGACTCGGCCGTGTTAAAGCTCTGCTGTCTCGCCAGTTTTCCCGACGTTTATACGTTACACTAAGTAGTATATAACACCGGAGCTTTCTCTTTTGCTGCAGGCAGGGCCTATCGCGACACCCCTTCACTCTGTTGCTGCTGCTGTTGCTGCCCAGCTGATGCTTCCCTCGCCGCCTTTGCTGGCGTATACAGGAGTCGTGCTCTGCCTTTCGGCCACCCTTCATTCCGTTGCTACTGCTTTTCTCGGATGTCTTCTCTTATCTGGGGAATAAGCCGTCCGCTGACCACACGCTCACTGCTGTGTATCGTTTCGTCGTGTGCTGCTCTGCTCAGACGGTGTTCGCTGGAGCAACGGTGCCAACAGAAACCGGGTGTTCGAAAACGTCATGATCACCACCGACAGAGAGGAAGCAGAATTCGGCCTATACATGTGTGAGTGTCCAAACGTTCGATTTCCTGGTTGTACATAAATGAAGATTGAAGAGCGCAAAACACCTTGTATATATTCTGTTAATAGTTAATAATGTGTACCGCAGTTGGCGGAGTTCTGCGACTGACTGTGTTTCTGACTGGCATATTTGTAGCTCGACGTGTGTGATATACCGATAAGGAAACCAACGCACTCCAGACGAAAGAGGCTCCAGCACCGGGAAACTCACCCGCAATGCCCCTAGGTTATCGCGACTACAAACAGTTGCCTGTGACTTGTGCCCCACCAGGCATCCCAGATGGTGGCAGATCCCTCCCGCCGAATGTGTTTGCTTCTTGGAAGACGTAGAGGTTCCGGGGCTAAGTGACCCGGAGACCCACGATGACTTATTTCGAGCAATGCGACAGTTAGTAAGGGTGTCGCCTTGTTTTTCTGAGCTCTAAAGCAGGAGGAGGAGCGCAACATCTGAACCCCGAAGCATAACTCTGAAGAGGTTTATTCGCGCAACGCGACCCGACGAAGGTATCTACTGTACGTGCTAGTCCTCAAACACATCTTACAGTTTAAATGTTTACAGGTAGTAGTACAATGATAACACTAGCCGGAAGCTGCTCACTCGAGGAGCTCATCCAGAAATTGCAACTCCTACCGTGGGCTAAGTCTCAGCAGATGTTTCCTACTCTCACCGGATGCGTTCGTTCTTTGGAGCGCATAGTACCGTTAGGCATGACGATGGCCCCCCATTTCCTGCCGAATGCGCTAAACATTGGAACGTATCGTCCGCCCAAACAAAGGAGCCTGACAATGACCCCTTCCCCCCCCCCCACCGATTCCGTTCGCTCGTTGCGACACACAGTCCGCACCAAGAACAACAAAACCCCCGTCCCCCCGACCGAATCGTTCTCTGCTTGCAACGCATAGTCCGCCACCCCAACATAGCAATGACCCCATCCATGACCTCTCTCTCTCTCCCTCTCCCACATAGTGGCCTCCCTCTTTGAAACGCATACCGTACAGGACACCTAATAAGAAGCAGGAAATCTAGTCCAGGCTGGGTTTCTTATTTCAGAGAGGGTGCTTTCTACACTAAGTTCAAGATAACGACTCCCGAACTTCTTATTTTCTTCTACGTAAATCTCCAGCCTGGCTTTCGTATTACCCTGTTTCTTATCTGTTATTAATAGGTGTCCTGTACTGCTGTAGTCCGCCTAAACACGACCCTTACCCCTCCCGCTCCCCGTTCACCTGATACGCTCGCTGTCTGGAACGCGCAGTCAGGGGCAACGACGAACCGGAGGCGGAAGACAACTTGAACGGCCACCCCACCAACAACAGCGTGTACAGCAACGACATCTTCTCCGTGAAGGACGAAGCGTGGAAGATGAACTACGCCGACTCCAACCTTTTCCGGGTAAGGCCGACGCGTGCTACGGTAGAGGTAGTACTTTTTGGTTGAATCGGTTTCTGAACGATCGGGCCCCTCAACTCAAATTCGTCGGACTTTCATTTTTGTGACGAATAATGTTTCAAGTATATACTTCGGTCATGATATTTCTCATCCTGCAGCACTTTTAGTTTCCTCCAAAATACATTTTTCGGCGATTTATGACGCTCCTTAAGTGAGGAGCTCAGAAAAAACAAGGCGCACCTCTATCGTAGCATGCGTCAGCCACCCTTAACCCATTCAGAACTGAAAAAAAAGATCCCATACTAATTCCAAGTAGTTTGTCCCCAAATATTTGGGACCAGTTTTTTAGGGGTTAACAGCAGTTGTTTCACGTCTTTGGTGCCTGCTACTGTGTGAGGCATGTTGGATCGTTCCACTTGTTGTAATAAGTCTAGTACTTGCAGCTGTTTTGTTTTTTTCTCGCACTATTATTGTCTCCGCCCTCTTACTTCTGATCACTGTTTATTAACCATTTTAGTACAGTACTCTAATTCCAAGATGTACCGAAATCTGACTATAATTCCATCTATTTTGTCCCCTAGATGTGTTAGTAGTCGTACTTCAGGTCCGGGGTCAGATGGTAGGTTCTTCCCCCCGCTCCCTCGCTACGGTACTCCCCCCCCGCCTTGTTTTGCAGCGAGAATGGCTCAGCACTTTCTTCCCTCGTCGACTCGCGTTGATGTGATGGCCCGTGACTTCCAAGGGGTTTCAGGGCAAAGCGCAGAGACGTACAAATACGAAGCATCGGTTCGTTCGATTCAATTGCCCTTGATCTTCAAAGCGCTACAAACCGGGACACCCACAATTTGGGGGTAAATCGCACCATCTTGTTGTAGGGTCGCTCACGGGCTGCTACTGTAGTAACTATAGGGTCGACTACTCACTCGAAACTTTTTTGATGAGAACCTGGAACCAAACATATTCTCTCTCAAATGTGTAGCAGCAGGGTCCGTAAAACGGGGTATTCTCCCAACAGGACAATCTGCACCATGCCTCCTTCCCTTACCAAACCCACCACAGTTTTTCAATATGTTTTGTTTTATTCTCGACGGTTAGGGCCCGAATTAACGAGTATAAAATAAATTCAATTCGGGAAAAATAAAATTCAAATTCGCTTTTCATTGGTCAACACACGCACCAGCACCA
>MEHQ01003235.1:243831-256738 GCA_008828725.1 Saccharina japonica | reverse complement strand
AAACGATTCTTAGTTTCGTCCCCTCCCCCCAACAAACGCCTGAAAACATCTATACGAAAACCCGAAATCTCAGGAACGCCTCCAATCGATACGGTGTCTGAACAAATCTTGTGGCACTTTGGATGTAGATCATAATTCCAAAAACAAAAATGAAAAATAGCAATAATTGACGGAGTTACGACCGATCAAGCATATCCAGCCTCACAACTTCCGGCACCATACTCGTAAAAAAGTACAACCTGCTCATCTCAAAGATGAAGACTCACATCATCATTTCGCTCGTCTGCCTCAGAGGCCTGTGCAAGCTTGCGGGCCGCTCGCTCACGTCTCTTCTCCTCCCCCGCCGACCCCCCTCTTCTCCCCTTTCCACCACACACTTCTGCCACCTTTCCTCCACCTGCACACGTGGGCCCATTCTCCTCGCTGCTAGGTGTCATCGCCATTGATTCGCTTGTGACTTTGTGCGTTGTGCGGTGCCCGAATGCCGAACCAAATTGGCAGGGTTTGCACATTATTCGGAAGCGTTCTGGTTCGCCACTTGTTCTTCAATTTTTGAAAGCTTTTCAGTGACTTTGACCCTCACTTGATCCCTCGAGTCGTGGGAGTCAGACGCTCGCGGTTGCTGTGATCACTCGGCGCTCTGAGCTTAGGTACCTTGCATTCAAACGGGAGTGTCTGCTTCGACTTGCAGGACCTGCAAACGCCCTTCTCCACTACGATTTGAGAACAACACTTTTTTTTGGAACCATAAAGCACACCTCGGCATTCGGGGCTGGCTGCTGTGCAGCATGTCGGAAGCGCTCGCTGGTCCTCTGCCTGCATCGCCGAGCTTCGTGCTGGACCTCAGCGGAGAAGGCGGGCTGCCAGAGCGCTTCCTGCTAGGATACACGTGAGCAAAACCCGAGGCGATCGTGTGATCGGCATCTTGGTGTTGTGACAGGTATATTGCTGCTTCGACTGTTGAACGTTAATTTGCGAATTCGCTTCATCGTACCACTACGGACGGTAATATAACTACCGTTTTATATAAATATCATACTTAAAACGTGTATTATATTCCCGGTCATATTGGAAGTACGTAGAGCACATCGTATATGAGAGCTGTTACCGATATCTACGCAGGTGTTCAACAACAGCAGGAGTACGAGTACAAGCATACCTGGTACAGCAGCAGTTACGAGCAGTGCAGCGATAAATATATACGCAGCTGAGCAGCATGTATGTATGTATGTACAAGGGCTCCGCTCCGCGGGCGACTGACGCCGCCCGCTACACTCGCGCAAGGAAAGGGGCAGAAGAGGCCCATGATGCATAGTGCAAGCAAAAGCACCGACTTGAAAATGCCAAGAGGTTCATGGTAAGAGGTTCATGGTGCACAACGAAGAAACGGCGGACTTGACATGCATGCAAAACATGCTCGGGATGCACATTAGCTCCTGCTCCAGGACAACAAAGAAGCTGTATGATCGAAAGAGAAAGCACAGCAACACGGCTCACAGCACGGCGCTGCGCTGCCTGCTGTGGTGGGTGTGATTTGTGCCTTCGTGGGTATGTGTGGTAGTACAACAACAACGACGGTGGTATAGTACTTCGTACTTTGTATGTATGAAAGAGAAAGAACAGCTCGGTCTTAAGTTGTGAAGTACGAAAAACAGGAAATCAACAAAACTGAGAAAGAAGAAAGACGTACTCGTACACATACACATTTGTACGTACGTACATACGAGTATACTCGTTCGTACTCGTACTCGAAAAAAAATCCCATCGGGCCAATTGCGCCGCAAAAAACAAAAAAAAGTTTTGACGTCTCTCGCGTTCTGTCAGCCTTGATACTCCCCGTCCCTATGCGATCACGTCGCCATCGATTCGGTCCGGGTCGAGCTCTACTGCCTCTCTGCCCCAGTGAGCCCCGTGGTCCGCCTCGCTTGAAACCCGGTGCTCACCGTGGCCCTCGTTCGCCCGCTCCATCATGAGGTGTTCAAATCGCCTGGTTCTCTCTCTGAAAACATATGTGTTCCGATAAATAAGCACCGCATGAATGTTCGTTTACGATTATAAAGGACCCTTATAATTCTGGCATACTGGATTGATACAGCAAGCAGCAGCGCAGACAAAGACCCTTCATGCTTCCCTCGTGTCTCGGCGGACACGCCACGCCTAGCCACGAAAAAGACGACCGCGCTCCTTCTGACCCCCCCTCTACTGGCCAGCGCCCTCCCATACCCGCGATGGTGCCGGGCTCGCCCGCGCTGCCGTGCTGTCTGGGCACACACACGAACCCAAAACTGAAAGAGGAAGAAGCCTCTCGACAGCTAAGTATATAGGGAACAAAGATAGAAAGCATGAGCAAGTAATGAAAGGAGGCGGTGTTCGAAGTGGGAGCTCTGAGAGTGCAGGGATGGGGAATCCCTGGGCGAGATATTAGTAAGTAAGTCTATGATACCAACAGATTCCGAGCCGATCGTTAGCGGTATAGTATGAGCGAATGCCCGTACGTAGCGAGGCCCTGTCATAAACGGACGGAGCATTCGAATCTGTCGTATCATACGAGCATAGAATATCTACTCACCTACAGTACGTACGCGTAGCATATTCTTATGCACGAGCATTCCTCAGAGCTGCAGAGCTCGCGCGTCTTCCCCCGCCCATGCATCCCTTGCGTCGTCGCCTCTCCTCAGTTCCTTAGCCCAGTACAGCAGCACAGGACAGGACACCCAATAAGAAACAGGCGAATAACAAAGCCAGGCTGGCATTCAGAGGAAAACATAAATTCGGGAGTCGTCATTTTGAAATTAGTGTAGAAAGCACCCTCTCTCTCAAATAAGAAACCCAGCCTGTACCATATTTCCTGTTTCTTACTACTGTAGGTGTCCTATACTGTACTACCTCGTACACCTGGTATAACCTTACCCTGCCTGCACTTCCAGCGTCGCCGTTACACCCAATTATCATAAATGGAACAGATCACGATCTGCCTGACCTTGGTCACACAGATGCCTGACCTAGGTCACACAGATCAGTGCATTTTGGATCATGCATATCCTACACATAGAACACGTGGAAACTCCTGCAGACCAATGAGACAGGTCGTGTATATCGTACGTACCCAAGGTCAGAGTGTAACGTGCTTACAAACCCGGCAACGGCACACACACCCTGTACAATATTGCTGCTGCTGCACGTCACTTACCGCAGAAACATGTATTCTGCAGATAAAAAGTCAGATCCTGTACCTGACAGGCCGTGTGGAAAATTGTACATGCAGATGATGCAGATCCCATGAATAGGATCCACACGTCGGGCAGATCATGATCTATCTGTAGATCATCTAGATCATCCATATATCTTAACCTGCCTATATGTTACGTTGTGCAGGATCTGTACAGTACAGATCCCACCCAGGAAACATGCCCACGATCATGAAGAATAAACCACTCCCACCCGGCAACATGAGCTAGATCATACAGATCATACAGATCATACAGATCATACAGATCATACAGGTCATACAGATCATCTTCCCTGAAATATCTAGATCATCAAAAGTGGGAATCGATTATCTGTACGGCCCGTCGCAGGTGCGAAAGGATCGGTGTGACCTGCACGGACAGTCAGCGACCTGATATGTATTTTTAATACATGTCCGACGTGTCCCACCTATTTTACAGGGCCGTCGATGGTGGCAGCGACAACAGCAGCAACAGCAGCAGCCTGGTGGGCTTGGCGATAGTCGCCGAGGGGGCGGTGTATTCGAACGGCACTGCGAGCCTGAAGAGCTTCGTCGGCAAGCCTCCGGCGAGGAAAAACCTGTCGGACAGGGATCACCTTCGGAAGGTAACAACCTCTTGTAAGGGCCGTTGTTATCGGAGAGCTTCTTCTTCTTCTTCTTCTTCTACCAAAATTTTGCAATCGTTCTGTCGCAATCTTGCACAATCTGTGGAAAAGTAACGTTCCTGGTGTTTTTTTTGTCATCTGAAAAAGTTCCGATTTTTTTTTAATTATTTCACAGTATATGGAAATTGTGTAATAAATATAAATACATGTACAAAATTGCAGCTGCTGCTCAGAGAGAGCTCGACAGCTTTTCTTAGACGTAGATTTTTGACCTTTTCGCGATAACTGGCGATGACGTCCACCCGGCGGCACGCAACTCCCTCATCGTGCTCGCCGACCCCTGCTCTGCCTACTCTGCCAAGGGCGGCCTCGGCCGTGCCCAACTCATGTCTCACGGGGCTGCGATTTTTCCAGGATTCCATGCCCTTTTTGTCACGTGCACATACCATACCAACCAGTACATGCTTTTTTGTTCTACACGCAAACCGCATTATTCAAGATTCCGTTTTTTTTATGTACGAGTAGACGACCAACCCGGAATTTTATCGTACCGGCTCCTTTTACTGCGGATATACACGTACGTATTATATGTACGAGTACCAGTACCGCTGCAAGCAGTAACAGAGTATCATATACCAGGTAATTTTTAATATGCGATGATATCTGTACAATATTCATACGTGCGTGGTATTCAGCAGTATGGCAGTGGTCGGTGTGTGCCTGGATATAGTACCGGCCAGGGCCTCGCGTGCGCTCGCGGGCGTGGACATGCGGGCGGTGGGCGCTGCAGCAACGTTTATCAAGAATATGGAGAGCGCACATACAAAACACATACGCTCTTTTCTTTTTACACGCTACTGCTGTACATGCATAATCAAAGATTCCCTCATCGTGCTCGCCGACCCCTGCTCTGCCTACTCTGCCAAGGGCGGTCTCGGCCGTGCCCAACTCATGTCTCACGGGGCTGCGATTTTTCCAGGATTCCATGCCCTTTTTGTCACGTGCACATACCATACCAACCAGTACATGCTTTTTTGTTCTACACGCAAACCGCATTATTCAAGATTCCGTTTTTTTTATGTACGAGTAGACGACCAACCCGGAATTTTATCGTACCGGCTCCTTTTACTGCTGATATACACGTACGTATTATATGTACGAGTACCAGTACCGCTGCAAGCAGTAACAGAGTATCATATACCAGGTAATTTTTAATATGCGATGATATCTGTACAGTATTCATGCGTGCGTGGTATTCAGCAGTACGATAGTGGTCGGTGTGTGCCTGGATATAGTACCAGGCAGGGCCTCGCGTGCGCTCGCGGGCGTGGACATGAGGGCGGTGGGCGCTGCAGCAACGTTTACCAAGAATATGGTGATGGAGAGCGCACATACAAAACACACACGCTCTTTTTTTTTACACGCAGCTACTGCTGTACATGCATATACCCGTACGAACGTACGTACGTACGTACGTATTACAACACCTCAGTACCATAGGGTGATATTTACAAGAAATAAGAAATTCGGAAGCCGTTATATTGAAGCTAGTATAAAACGCATCCTCTCCTCTCATGTAAATAAGAAACCTAGCCTCCGTTTGTGAGTGTTTTTCATTATTAGGTGTCATGTACTACCGCTGTACACCCCTTGGCAGTACAGAGTCGCTTTGTTCGCCCTAAGCTTAGCTACCAATCTACCTCAGTAGGCTACTCCTCGCCGTTACGGGCATTGCGCGTAGCCGCAGGCGGGCGTCAGCCCGCCGCGGCGAAGCCCCCCTTGTATATATATACATATATCCGATAATAACGGCCTTACACCTATACTGCTGTATACTACTGTATACATGTACCATATCACACGGGTGATACGATGGCACCCCCGAAGCTGTCATCCATATGCAAGTCCGCCTCACAAGCGGTTCTTAGTAGGATGCAGCTCACGCTTCGTGCGACTCGCTGAACACGCTCACGGCGCTTCGCGCTTGGTGCTAGCAGTGCCTGCCTGGTCGGTGAAAACCCGACATGCTCCGTCCCGGCATAGTAGGGATGCGAAAGTCTATGGTCATACGACCACCGCCATGCATGGCATGTGGTTAATGAGTACAGACACCCCCCCCCGCCTGACGAATTTTCCAAGCAATTGATTTGTGTCCATGATCGGGGAGAGTGCAAACATCGAGAGACAAGATGCGTCTACCTTTACATACACGAACCTATGTCGACGGTATACATATATATATATATATATATTCCTTTCGAAATGCCACCCTTTACTTTCGTTGTGCGTGCGTGTGTGTGTCTTTTCCTTGAATTTGGAGGAAATCGGCAGATAAATTCATCTCAAAAGAGGTGTTTTTTATGTTGTTATGTTGTGTTCTGTACGGTACGCGCGTGCTACGATAGATAAGAGGTTTAAGTTAATTTCAAACTAGAAAGTCGGCAGGCTTTACACTGAAGTTAGTGTTATGTAGAACGCACGACCATTCTCCAATTGAGAAACTTCAGCCAGGACCATATATCATGTTTCTTATTTTTAATAGGTGCCCTGTACTGTACACCCAACCCCCCGACGATTGAACGCCTCCGTATATACATATATATACTTCGTATGTATGCATTCAAGGTGCGAGATGCTCTGGCCGCTGGGGCGTCAAACGTGACAGTCGCGGCGGCGGGCGGCGGCGGGCGAGGCGCCGCGTTTCCTGCAGGGGGTGATGGCCCCGGCGTGTCCGCGGCGGCGGCGGCGGCGGCGGCGGTGGCAGCGGCGCTCCCTTTGAAGATAACGAAGGAGGAGGCGGTTCTCACGGTGAAGGAGGCGGTGAAGGGCGGGTCGTCGTTTGTTATTCTGGCAACTGTGAAGCTGCCCGTGGTGCAAGAGGTCAGCCAGCGTATACTTCGTATGTATATACATATATATATTTGGAACAAAATGGACCATAAACAAAACCACATACACACATATTTGCCCATCGTCTCGTCGTTTCGCTGCCTTTACGTAGCTCCAGTTTTGCTCCCTGCTGTTATTTTATCTCCGCCAAAAAGTGAACTGAAAAACAAAAAGCTAATTAAAACGAATATCAGGGGCTGTCTTAACCCTTTTAAAACTGCAGTCCCGTTATGGGGACAAACCACTATAATTCTAAGTAATCTGTCCCCAAAACGGGACTGCAGTTCTAAAAGGGGTATATATGTATGTGGTTTTAAGGCCCATCGCAGGTTCTGACTGCCATGGTTCCCCGCCGTCCGTAGCCCATGCATGGGATTGATCATCTGGTTGCGCTTGCGTTTGGTTTTCCTTGTAAAGTGGGATTGCTTGCGGGACGCGTGCGACGACAGAGGTAGCGTTTTGTTGCTGAAATATTTTCTGAAGGATCGGGTTCCTTACCCCAAGATCGCTGGACCTACATTCTGTTATTGCCACCTTTTCCATTGCATACCTACGTAGCCCATGGGATGGTTGACCGGGTGGCACTTTTAGTTTCCTCCGAAATCTTTTTTTAGGTGAGGTATGGAGCTCCTTAGGTGAGGAGCTCAGACAAAACACGGCGCACCTCTATCGTAGCATTCGTCGTTGTGTGAAGAATAGATTATAATGGGAGCGCTCGTTGGGGTGGGGAACGGAGATGAAAAGAAGGTTTAGATACCCCATCATATGCCGGGGTATACGGATGGACACTTTCGGCGTTCCCGCGCTGACAGTGTGATTTGGCGAAGCTGGCACACCCTTGGTTTATTAGGGTTATTTTTATTTTTTTGCGCGCTTCTATGTATAGCGTTTGCCTGCCTTCGTGGTAACTGTTGAGTCGTTTGTAGTGTACCTTATTTTTGTTGTTGTTGTTGTTGTTGTTGTTGTTGTTGTTGTTGTTGTTGTTGTTGTTGTTGTTGTTGTTGTTGTTGTTGCTGTTGTTGTTTGTTGTTGTTATTGCTGTTGTCGATGTTGTTGATGTTGCTGTTGTCGATGTTGGTGTTCTTTAGTTTAAACGTCTGCGCTTGCAGCTTGTTTGTCGTTTGTTTTGCCTGCTACCTGTCTTCAAAACTTGTGATTTCTGTTACCGCGTGTTTTTGTTCTCCCGTTCCTGGCACCGTCGTTGCCTGGCCCCTCAGCCTTACCCCCCCCCCCCCGCCTGCCAAAGCCACCCTACCCCACCCCACCTCCCCCCACCCAACCCAACCACACCCCACCCAACCCCACCCAACCCCACCCCACCCTACCCCACCCACCCCATAACTCCCAAAAAAAAAAAACCCCCCCCAACAAAAAAAAAAAACAAACCCAACCCAACGCCCCTCAACCCGGACCCGACCCACGCCAACCCAACGCCAGACTCGGCGAACCGACTGCAACCCAACCCAACCGCAAGCCCAACCCAACCGGCAACCAAGCCCAACAACCAACTCCAACCCACCGTCACAACCCAACCCAACCCAACCCAACCCAACCCAACCCAACCCAACCCACACCTTTCTTCACCATCCCACACAACAACACTCCGCCCCGTCCCGCCCCACGCCCCTGCGCACGCTGACGTTACGTTCCTTCTCTCTTCCAAAAGGCAAGCGGCGGCTTTCTGCTGCTGGGGGCCGTGCGGGCGGCGCACCGGTCAGGGCAGGAAGCGGACCGACTGCGGAGAGACGCCGAGCGAGCCGCGCGGGAGCGGGCGAAGCTGAAGGGGCTTCTGGACGCCGCCATCAACGACAAGCGAAAGGTAAACACGAATGTTTATGTAGATATACACCGTAACGAGCGTTGACCTATTATACAGGTACGGGACAGCACTTGAGAATCTGGGAATTAAAAAGTTCAGGCTCGATTTTACGGGACGAAGATAATAATATGGCCCCTTTTATACTAAAATTAGAGTAGGACACACCATGCCTGCCGTAAGAATCCGTTCCTGGCCCAAAAAAAACGTTTCTTAAGTGGTTGGGCGCATACTGAAGGGGTGCGATTATTTTGTTCAGCGCGCGATTTTTTTCCAGAACGGGAAGCTTCTTTTTTTTTTCCCGAATACTGTACAGAACAAAATTCTTTTTCGGAAATATCTGGTTCTTGAGCTTACCGAAAATGTAAATCTTCGACTTTAGTACCCCCATGCGAACTGAATGCTCGTTGAACTACTGTAACCGCAAGAAGAATCTGCCCCACCGGCTGGAGCCGGGCGGGAGGCATCATCCAACCCAATACTTTCAAACGTTGGACAGATAGAGCATCTACAGAGAGAGCATCTGCAGATAGATCATCTACAGATAGATCATCTACAGATATATCACCTACAGATATATCATCTACCTATATATCATCTGCAGAGAGATCATCTTCATACATATCATCTACAGACAGATCATCTACAGATATATCATCGACAGATAGATCATCTACATATATATCATCTACAGATATACCACCTACAGATGGATCGTCTACATACATACATCATCTAGCTCCTAACCTGCCTTTCTGAGGTGCTGTGCAGGATCTGCATAGTACAGATCAAACCTACTAAACATGCGTTATGTATAGAGAACCTTGCCGGAGCGCTCGGTAGGGTTGTTTTAGGCCGTACCGAACTTTTACCGAAAACTTCGGGTATTTGTAATTACCGAAAGCGAGATAGTACGACATAGCCCCCGGTAAACTCTGAAACGTATCCTATACCGGACATACCCTTGGAATATTGCATAGAATAGAAAATCACGCATGAGGCCTGGACGCTTGCTCTTGGGGTGGGAGGAGGGAGGGGTGGGAGGGGAGGGGAGGGGAGGGGAGGGGTCCAAGCAAGTGCCATGTTCGGAGTAGCATCGTTTTTGTGTTTTTCACTGCGTATTGATCGATACCACTCTGTACCGCAAAGTAAGCAACGTTTTTTATTTATTTTCAATGCAAGAAAGGTGCTTATATTTCAGGACAGAGTGGTATATACTCGTAGCTTGGCCAAATGGCATTTGGTCCCCCGTGATATTCGTTGGTCGTCATCGGGGTGCATGCACTTTCCATTTTGTTTCTCTCAAAAAGCAGGTTTTGGGTGGGGGGGCTGGGGAGCTCGTGTGAAGTGATGAGCTTTCGCACGTCGGACGGGCAGATCATCTACAGATCGTCTACAGATCATCTACAGATAGATCATCTATTACGGTGGCCCATACCAGGTAGTAAATAGGACCTTATATTGTTGGTGAAAATAGGGAAATATATAGGTTTTTGTATGTACCGTAGGTCCTATTTACTAGTGTTTACTATGGCCCCCCGTAATAGAACACCCAGATCTTAGCTCGTACCCTGCCGTTACGAGATGGGTTGTTCCAGGATCTGTACTGCAGCACGGGTCCAGCCCAGGAAACTTGTGCTAAACTACGCGAATCATGCGGCTCTCACGCGGCAACAGGAGCCGGATCGTACAGATCAGTCGGGAAATATATCTGACCTGAACGATGTACGTGTAGATCCTGACATGAAAAGTCCGAAATATACTGGTCTGTCGGAGGCGTGGAAAGCTTCAGAAAATGTTAGGAACACCCCTATTATATCGTACACAACATGCGTTTACGACAGCCTCAGACGCGTGCTACGGTAGAGGTATCACTTTTTGGCTGAATCGTTTTCTGAACGATCGGGCTCCTTAACCCAAATTCGTCGGACTTTCATTTTTGTGACGAATATGTTTCAGAGTATACTTCGGTCATGATATTTCTCATCCGGCAGCACTTTTATGTTCCTCCAAAATCTTTTTTTCGGTGAGGTATGTATGACGCTCCTTAAGTGAGGAGCTCAGAAAAAACATGGTGCACCTCTATCGTAGCATGCGTCCTCAACTCTTTTTCTAGAAGCGAGCGCCGCGTTTTAGTTCGACAACACAACACTACCTGGAACCAATCGTAGTGTGATGTATTTTTTTGTTTGCATGCAACGAAAGAGGTTGTGACGCTGCTCAGTGACACACCGGACACACACCAGCTTGTTAAACGAAGCAGTCAGTGGCACACCACCTTACGCGGAACCTGCCCCACCCCCCCTCGCCCGCCCTACGTTTTTTTGTGCGTTTTCGCTTGGGTCGGCAGGTGTTGCGGAAGCTGCTGGAGAGGGCGGCCCTCGTGATCAACGCAAAGAAAGTCATGATCGCTCAGCTGCAGGTGTGTGTGTTGTTGTGTATGCAACCTGGTGCAGTGTGTGTCCGCGCGCATGTTTGTCAATCGCCAGTGCTGCGGTGGGGTCTAGAAGTTATTTACGAAGGCTGCGGAGATTTATTTCGGGGGTTCGAGTCTCTGTCTGGAGTTTTTTTTGTTTTTTTCTCAAATGACACCAACTGCAGTAACTGTCGAGAGCGCCTATTGCAGCGTGGGTAGGAACAATTGACGGGGGTCGACCAGGAAAAAAATTGCTGAAAACCTTCTCGTGATGCAAAAAATACAAGGCATGTATATACCTTAGTGGGCAGAGGGCGGAAACAAGCCTAATCTGCGACCCCGGATCTGAGCTACGACTAAAAGAGGGAGATAGAAAAGAAGGGCGAAGACGATAAATGGGATAGAAACAAAAATAAGACAAAAAAAAAACGGAAGATGATCCGTAGCCGCCGCAAGCCAAAGCCAATCCCGCCCTACCCTCGAGGGGCCTTGGTTTATTTGTTACGGGGGACCAAAGCAAATAGGACCAAAAATTGATCATACAAATAGGTGAACGTATGGGTTTTTGTGTCTACCGTAGACCGTAGGTCCCTATTTAATAGTATATAGAACCAAATATTGTTAGTAAAAATAGGTAGATATATAGGTTTTTGTGTGTACCGTTGGTCCTATTTACTACATTAGCCCACGCCGTAACAGAAGTGGTATATATGTACAGTATTGTATTAATAGTAATCAGACCCAACGATGGACCCCGATAATATACTCCTCCCTATGTTTATATTACACACCGTGTTTGTTTTTGATTGATGTACGCATATGATCCCCCGTCATAGTCTAAATTGCTGTCGCTACGAACTGTATTTTATTATTCAGGAATTGCTGTAGCGCAGCGGGATAGTTTGTTTGTAAGTGTGTCGTCGTCCACTTCTTTTTTTTTTTTTTGGTTTGTTGTGTTTTTCGTTGCTTTTTGAGTATTTGAGGATAATCGTAAGTTTAGTACATAAAAGTCTCGGTGGTATTGGAATTTTTTGTTGTTGTGGTTCTTGTTGAGTGTACGAAGGTGTACGACGTGGTTTACTTTACATGTAACGGTCTGGAAAAACGTGTACCACTAGAAACACAGCAGGCGTGCCCCCCCCCCCCCGGAGGACATTTTATATGTTGCTTGGAAGTGCCCCATACCAGCACAGTTCTCTGTCTTCTTTGGTTGTATGCTCTACTCCATGTCTACAACCTGCATACCCTCCCTGTCAGGTCGGTCGCCTTGAGTGGCCACCCATGACGTGAGTCAGTAGGGGATAGCGGTTGCAGCACCCTCGGTGGCAGAAGCTGTGTCGGCCAGCTCGGAAGAGGCCTTTTTTTTGTGTGGTGTTAAAAAGTTAGACACTAGCGTTTGCCTTCGCAGTTATGCCTCCGCTGTAGACGAGTCTTTCGCAAAGCAACACGCGTATTATATACCGTACACACATATATATATACATGTATATATATATGTAGCTCGCGTGCGTGCTTGCGTGTGTGCGTCGTCGCTGCGATCACGAGGGGAGTTTGTTCCTTTTTTCGAGTGAATGGTTTGGCACGCCTCACTTTCTTTGACGAAGAGAACTAAGCCTGACCCTAAGCCTAAGCCTAAGCCTAAGCCTAAGCCAATCAGAGATAATCAACCATTTTATAGTGGGTACCCCTATTTAAGAGAGGTGGGTGTGGTGCAGCCCGAAAACACCTCTCTTACCTAGCTAGCCCTCTATTTTAAACGCAGTGGGCAATATACAGGTTTATAGTGTAGGCGGGTCCAGCCGATTTGCCCCCCCCCCCTCTTATCTGTATTATTATCTTAACGTACCCTCTCTCTCTTGAGCAGGGGTACCAATTGCATCGAATTAGTGGTAAGCTCTACTACTGGCTATCACACGCGTCCTTTCTCACGATGGGGATGGGGGGCGGGTGGG